>RJWJ010024636.1:0-24653 GCA_004363605.1 Indri indri | reverse complement strand
GGCTGGTGTCCTTATAAGGAGAGTGAGAGACATCAGGACTGCGCGTGACAGAGAAAAGGCCAAGTGAGGACACAGCAAGAAGGCAGCCATCTGCGAGCCGAGGAGAGAGCCCTCAGGAGAAGCCAACCCTGGCGGCACCTTGGTCTTGGACTTCCACTTTCCAAACTGTGAGAAAATACATTTCTGAAGTTTAAGCCCCCCAGTCTGTGGTATTTTGTTATGGCAGCCCTAGCAAACTAATATATATGGGGAGAAAATAACAGTAACAAAAGTTAACACAGACATAGCGCTCACTGTGTTGTAGGCTCTACACGCATTAATTTATTTAATCCCCACAACAACCCTATAAGGCATGTACTGTTATCATACCCGTTTCACAGATAAGGAAACTGAGGCACAAAGAGGTTAAGTAGCTTCCCCGAAAGACTCACAGCTAGAAAATGGCAACACTGGGATTTGAACCCATTAGCTAGATGCCAAGCTCAGGCCCTTCACCGCTACGCTAGGAGTGGGATCCTGCGTTGCCCGACCTTTCAGTTTTCCAAGGGAAGTTGAAAAATCACCTGATTATAAACGCTGGCTGCTAATTAAGAAAAAAAATAATATGTCTAGGCATACACAAAAGATACCTGTGTCTAACTCTCAGCTGCCGGCTTGTAATTGCTGCTCTTAGAGAATTTCAGCACGTCAGGATGAAAATTTCATCCACCACCCACACAACTACTACGTCTGCTTTCCGGGATGCGTGTGGCTCTAAACTGTGGGGTTTAGAGATTTAGAAAATCAGAGAACACTGGAGCCCACTGGGAATTTAGAGACTGTGGCATCTAAGCCCTCATTTCACAGATGGCTCCACTCTGCTCAGAGAGGTTCCGTAGATCACCGAGGTCACACAGCAAGCTGGTGTCAGGGCCAGCGAGACCTGCTCACTAGTCACCCATCAAATTGAGGATGAAGAGGTCCACCGTGCAGCCTCTCTTCGTTACTGGTTTTCCTCTGCGCCTCCAAATTTGGCTTCTCTCTGTCCATCCAACCATGCAGCCAGCCTGGCTCACGGTTTGCCCTGATTAGGAACTGCCTGGAATCAGGGGCTTGGCCTGGCCTGTTTTTGTACACAGCATGGTGTCCCGCACAGTCGTCCCCAGCTTAACCCCTCCCAGCCCTGTCATCCTCGGACAGGGTGCTTCAGCTCGCCACACCTCAGTTTCTTCACCCACAAAAGGGGGGCATGGCTGGGTGCGGTGGCTCCCACCTATAATCCCAGCACTCTGGGAGGCCGAGGCAGGAGGATTGCTTGAGGTCAGGAGTTCAAGATCAACCTGCACAAGGGCAAGACCCCATCTCTACAAAAAATAGAAAAATTAGCCAGGCGTCATGGCACCCAACTGTAGTCTCAGCTACTTGGGAGGCTGAGGCAGGAGGATCGCTTGAGCCCAGGAGTTTGAGGCTGCAGTGAGCTACAGTGACACTACTGCACTCTAGTTGGGGCAACAGAGCAAGACTCTGTCTCAAAAAAAAGTGGGTGGGGCATGACAGCGCCCACTTCAGTGCCATGAGAAGAGAGGCAGGCACATAGTAGGTGCACATTAACGGGCAGCCGTGAGCATCGGCTGTCGTGAGGGGTTGGAGCCTGGGCTTGTTAGGGCGCCTCCCAGCTCCACACTGGGATGTGACAGGGCAGTGGGCAGCCGTCTGCGGGATGGGGCTGGGGCTGAGGGGCTGCGGCAGGTCTCAGATTGAGGAGCACAGGGAAGGACCACAGAAAGCTGGCCAGAGATTGGGCATCGCGGAAGACAAAGGCGGACAAAGTGGTCAGCCCAGCTATGAGGCCAGCAAGATCTGCCCCGGGCGTGGGGGACACACCCAGCCTTAGTGTCCCTCCTGGGACCACACGCAGGGCCACCCACCTGCTCCCTGCCTGGTGCAGCTTCCAGAATCACGCCGGCTGCGCTAGCCCCCCCATCGCCAGCTCGTGTGAAAAATCAGCTGTGATGGCGGAACTTCTGTTCTGTTGTTGTTATTGTTTTTTAATTGCACCATTTTTTTTTTTTTTAACTCGGGAGCCAAATGGGATCTGGCCGACCTGAGATTAATTTGTGGTGTCACACAGTGGTGTAGAAAACTGGGCCATCGGCTCTCGGGCTGCCGGGGAAGGGGAGACAAGGTGTCAGGGCTCCGACCGGAGCCAGAGGACAGGCGGGGCCGGGGCAGGGGGCACCGCTCAGCTGTCCCGCCTCTTACACTCCCCATGGGAGAGGGCCCTTGTCTCAGCACCCTCGGCCGTATTCACTCTTCCCACAGCTGCCAAGAGCACCTACTGGGCGCCAGGCCTCGGCTGGGCACCAGGGAGGGACACAGCCGTGAACAAGCCCGTCAATTCCTGTCCAAGGAGCTTGCAGTCCAGCTGTGTCATTGAGACTCTTAAGAGTCTAAAGGAAAAAAAAAAAGGCAGCGGAGTTTTCTCCAGAGCCTCCTAGCAGCCTGAGATTTAGTACATGATTATGTTGATGTCCCTAATTATATTTTATCAGTGGAATACAGGAAGGAGTGAAAAACAAGTTCCACAGCCTTCACTGGGGTAGGCACGTTACATGAAGCATCTTACATCATCCTTAGGGTGCTAACTCTATACCCATTTTACAGATGAGAAAACTGAGGCTCAAGTGGGGCCAAACTTGCCTATGGTGAGGAAATGACAAAGGCGAGATATAAACCTGGACCTGAATGATCAGCAAACCTGTTCTTGTAACCACCAGGCCACTGTTCAGCCTCTCACAGAAAATCACCCATTCCAGGCCCTTCCCTGTACCAGGAGTCCAGGGTCACCTGAGCATGGTCCTAGAACGCCAAAGGCCGGAAATGAGTGAGGGCAGGGTGTGCGAGGCCACCGCAGGGACGGTGGGCAGGGGTCTGGCCTCGGCGGGGGTGACGCTCCCCACTCCTTCCCCCCCAGCTCCTCCTCTCTGCCTCGGTGTGGACATGGACAGCTGGCCCAGGTGGCCTTTCGCCCTATTCCCTTCTTCTTGATCCTGTCACTGTTGGGAAGGACGTGTCCCCTGCTATGGAACTGAAGGTGAAGAAAAGCCAGTGCTTTGGGATTTGGGCTCTTGTTTCAGGGCTCGGACGTTTTAATGTCTTTTTGCTTGGGGGCAGGCGGGAAGGACAAGGAGGACCTTCCACAGCATGGGAGGGTTTTTCTCAGACAAGCCCAGGGCCCAGCTGGGACAGCCCCTGGCATAGCACTGTTGAGAAGGCAAGATTAATTAGTGCCCAGTGCCGAGGCAGAAGCTTCCGACACATTCAGAGGCTGGTCATCTGGGCATCACAGACTCCTAGGTCATTCAGGATTCAGAGGCCACTTGGCCCATCCCCTGCCCCCATTCTGCATAGATGAGAGTCTCCTCTGCTCTGACCAATCACAACCAACTTCTAACAGGGGAAGTCCTTCCTTATGTCTAACTTAAACCCGGCACCCCCCCTACCAATCCTCCCGCCTCACAGTTCAGATCCTTGGCCCAACCCAGCCACCTCGTTAGGTCTCCCACTGTTACTAGCTGAGGCTTGGAGCTTGCTCGGTGCCCCATCAAGCCTGCGAGACCCCAACCATCGGGAGGGAAATGGCGCTATGAACAACCCATGGACAGCCGGCCCCGCTCCGCCCCTTCCCGGGCTCCAGGCCCCAGGGACGCGCACGGGGAGGGGCTGACCATCGGGGCTCACCGCACCAACATTAAGAGGGAGCAATGGCTGTGGGAGCAATTGCTACCACTTCTGGAAGAACGATTACTTTAGCGCCGCGTAAACACCCATCCAGACCCGTTCTGCGCTGGTAAATGAAAGTACAAGAGCATCCGGGCTGATTTATCTCGGCCAGAGGAAGCTGGAGAAATTCATTTCCCCTCTAAACGATCTGCTCCGGCTCCTAAATATTCAATAATTTCCTAGCTGGGAAATGGATTTCCTCCCCTTCCCCGTGGCAGACGGCTTGCATGCTCATGCACGACAGCATTGAGGTGTTGGGGGCACCTAACGCTTTATGGCAGGCTCTGGCCTGCAACCCCTAACCCTTGCTCAGCTCAGGGAGACTTAGTAGCACTCCAGGGCCACAGACCCCTTCCCACCTGGGGCCACTCTGAGCCAGGCAGAGCCAAGGGCTGCAGGGATGTCCTAGCGCAGCCTGCCCAGACCTGGAATCTGCCGAGAGCTGAGCTCAGAGCTCCCTAATTGCCTACCTGCTTGTCTGTCTTCCCCACTAGGGGGTGACTTTGAGGGCAGGGACCGTCCCAGGTTTATTCCTACATCCCCAAGGCCTGGCTGTGTGACTGTGACACCGTAAGTGCTCACTGCTTATTGAACAAATGGAGAGATGAATGAATGATGAATGCATAGAAGGGTGGACGAATGGCACCGTTTACACTGTTTGCTTCACTCCTTTGGGTGAAGGCCACGATTATTTCTCTTTCTACCCCAGTGCCCGAAATGCCATAGGCAGCCCTATAAATGTTCACCGAATTAATGATTCAAAGAACGAACCAGAGTCACTGCCCTAACGGGTCTTGAGGACCCGGCTTCCCGACGCAACCAAGATTGAAACCTGCCCAGTGGGGACTCTGACCCTTGAGTAGCCCCGGCCCCTCCACGCCCAGGGTGGGGGAGAGGCAGGATGTGCCAGCCGCCCGGGTGTCCTGCAGGGGAGGGGATTCTGTGTCCGTGGGCAGAGGGAGGGGGACCAGTCAAGGAGTTGCCAAAAGGCTCTTGGAGCTCCGGGCGTGGAAACGTCCATCAAAAGGAAGGTGATGCGGGGAGAGCGGAGGATCCCAACCAGGAAAGGTGCTTCCCGACGAGGTGCAGCTGGAAGAAATCCCAGCGCCCAAGGTGGCCGGGCTTCTGACTGCGCGCCCGGACGATGGAGACCGGCAAAGAAAGAAGAAACAGAGAGAACAGCAGAAAGAAGGACTGAGAACAGGAGACAGATGAGCAAAGAGAGAGAAAGAGACTCAGCCAAAGAAGGAACAGGCCGGGCAGAGACCTAGACGGAGGGGCTCCCGGACCCACCAGAGGGGACAGGCTCGGGGCGGATGGGGAGTGACTGCTGTCATCTTTGCGGGAGACAGAGGGTTGGACTGGGTGACCCCGAGGTGCCTGTCACCTAGAAGCTGACCAAGGTCTGCCGAGAGGAAACAGTCTGACTCCCTTCTTGGAGAACATGCCCAGAGTGCGGACTGGGGGCCTACCCGCTGCCCCATGGCCAGCCCCGACCCCAGCACCTGCCGCGATACCTAGGTTCCACCACCTTGACAGTCGCGAGTGTGAACAGAGCGGCCCTCAGCTGCCAGGACACCTCCGGACCACACCTGCGGTGTTGGTGCTCTGGGCCGCAGGAAGGCAGGCAGCTGTCTGCTTCATTCACCGCTGTGGCTGGACACCCCCGTGTACGTGTCTGGTGACTACCGGTGGTGATGAACGAGCAGACCCCCCAGCAGTGCCAGACTCCAGGAAAAGCCACCTTGGTAGCTCCAAGGGCCCGGCCAGAGTCTGGGGTGGCTCCTGCTGGGAGCTGAGCCCCAGGAGGTGTCTTTGCCTCCCCCCATCTCAGCACCTCTAGCAGGATGCAGCAGCTCACTTACCCTGCCCCATGCGTGGCTGGTTCCCGGCTCTTAACCACACACTAGAATCACCTGGAGAACCTTTTAAACTACCTGCCCCAGCCCAGGCCAATTAAGTCAATCTCTGGGAGTGAGGCCCGGGCCCAGTAGAGTTTTCAAAGCACCAAGATGATTCTCAGGTGCAGCCAGGGCTGAGAATTGATCGTCTAAATTCATGGGACTCTGGGGGTGTCAATTTCCCGAGCTGGGGTCTCAGTACGTCTTAAATAACAGTACTCTTGGGCAATTAACACTCCTACAATCACAATTTCCAGAGCTTGGGGTCCCAGCAATCCTTAAATATCAGTGTCCCTGGGGACTTCACTTTCTGGGGTATCAATAATCCCAAAGGAACACCAGGGGACCAGCAGGGTGGAGCACTAATCTCCAGAGATGGGCTCCAGACCCCTTCGGTGTCAGGGCAGGCATCACTTATTTCCAGAAGTTTCTCTCTGCTTCCTGTGGGATCCCTGCCCGTCTTCCCCACCCACTTGCCAAATGGGGCCAGTTTCCACGGCTTTTTCCTAAAGCTCCTGAGACTTGGGGGAGAGGTCCACAGGGGTCCTGCAGGCCTCCAAAGGGGCTTCCTCCTTCGCCCCCAAGTTAAGACAGCTCCTATTGTTACTGAAAGCTCAGCACTTGTCCTCGAGGCTGCGTCAGAAGGATGAGGACAAGTGGTTTGAGGAGAAGGAAAGAGTTTATTACTTTGCCGGCAAAGGAGGGGAAATGGCAGACCTTCTCTCTCAAAATCCACATTTTTCCTGAACATCAGCAGAAATGCAGAGCTTTTCAAGGGAGGGCCCTCGGTTCTTGGCTATTGTGGTTACTATTCTAATGTCCCGTCTCTGCCAAAGACAAAGCCTGTGATCTTGCCCACCTGGGCCCCCCAGGGGGAGGGGCTGCCACTGGCCGAGGACTGCTAAGCCATCTCCTGGAACACAACAAAAAAAATCACTCTGCCCCTCCCAACCACTGGCCTGAGGCTAGGGTGCAGGTTTTAGTTCTCAAAAAGGACTGGAGGATGTTTTAAAATATTTTTGCCATTTTTTTCCAGGCCATTCCCTCTCTTACACATCCCCCACTCTCAGTTTTACGCTTCCGCATCTATGACAGGAGGAGTGGGTGATGACCCGGTGGAACCGCAAGTCAGGCCCATTCTAAGGGTGATCCGCTCAGAACATTGGCTTCTCCAAAGTGTGTGCACCCCAGCCCTGGGTGGGGACGGCAGGTGGAGGCCTGGACATTGAACTCCAGCCGCTGCCAGAAGGGCACGGTTTCTAACTGGCCAGACCCGTCAGAAGAGGCTGAGACGGAGCCTGCATCCGGGATGTGGTGACACCCCGGGGAAGGATGCAGAGGCTGCTCAGCAGGAGGGACGGCCACCAGAGGCCACCTCCTTGGACCCTGTCCTGGGTGCCTGAAACTTCTGGTCCTGGCTCCATCCAACATGCTGTGTCATTCTGGAAATTCTGCTCCTCTAGGCTTCAATGACTACTTCATAGAAGGACAGAATGAGCCTGGGTTGTTTCCAAGGCCCCTTCCGGGTGATTCCACTCCATCTAATCCGGCCCTCTGCCCTCGTTCAGCAAAGGAACATGACCGTCTCAAAGATGGAGCCACTGAGGCCTAAGCAGGCAAAATGACTTGCCTGAGGTCGCACGATGAGTCGGGGTAGAGGGGGGAGCCGGAGCCCCGGCCGCTGCCTTCTGAAGATAGGCAAACAGTCTCTTCTGGGTTGCAGGACTTAGAGATTTAGATCCCAGCTCTGCCTGCGTAGCGGCGTGGCCCTGGACAAGTTCCTTCCCTCGCTAATCCTCAGTTTCCTGGGGACCTCTCAGAAGGCTGTCACATAAAGACCAAAGAAAGTATCGACCACAAACATTTGTCCAACCTTGACTCTGTGCCCGGCACAGTTCTGTGCACTCACACAGATCGACTCATTTATTTCCTCAAAATCACCTCGCGAGGGCCTTACGAAGATGCTACCAGTATCCCCAGCTCACAGAGGAGGAAACTGAGGGTCGGAAAAGCCAAATCCCTCATCCAAAGACACCGCTTTCATGTGGCAGAGCCAGGACTCCACGAGCTCTGAGTCTCCACACTCTGTGTGCTGCGTCCAGCCACCTCGATGGTGAGCATTTGGGACTCGGTAAACCCCCGTCACAGGGTCTAAGTGTGTCTCTCTCCCTCCTCATCATGGCCAAATCTGGTTCCCTTCGCAATGATGAGGGTCTCCCAGCACGGCAAGCGATCCAGCCCAAGTCAGCGAAGGAGGCATGGACTTTCCATCAGGCAACATCAGTGTCGCCTCTCTACCACCGATGAGACAGGAGCCCACAGGGTCCCCTTGGTGAAGGAGAGTCTCCTCCCCACCACGGTTCAGAGGAAAACGAACCAGCCACCAAAGAAGATGCAGGGCAGTCTGTTCTTTCTTCCTCTTATTTTGTTCTGAGACTCTTCTCTGTGCCAGGCCGGTGCCACAATGCCAGTCCCTGTACTTGCAGGCGGGAGCTCACAGTCCACCCGAAGCTAGACAGAGCGCCATCACTTCCAGGGAACACGGTCACCCCTGCGCGGTGACAGAGGCATGCACAATGCATTGCATGAGTCAGCCCAGCCCCGAGATTGCAGACAAGCAACTTGGGGTACATCTCTGGAGAGGAGCCCCGGGCTGTAAGGGATTTCCAGGCAGTGCCGGCACTCGCAGCAGCAGCTGCAGCTGGGGGTGGGGACGGGAAGAAGCCAACAGGCGAGATAATTGTTTCATCTGTCTAAGAGGGAACATCCAGCGCTGCCTGCGGCCTGATAAAGAAGCCCTCCCCGCCCTGGGCCAGAGGTGTGCAGGGCCCCAGATTTGGCTGGGGCGAGATAAGGTTATTAATTCCCCAATCGCGCCCTATTCAATGGTTCTCATCCTTAATTGCAATCAAGCGGGGAAGGAGGCCAAGAGAGGGCAGGGAAGGGAGGGACCCACTCCCAGGGCCCAGCCCGGGGCTGAGGCAGCTCCATCGCAGCAGGCAGCAGGGTACTGAGGGCTTCAGGGACACCCTGGACTGTTAGTTGGGGGGCAGGGGCTGCTGGGTGGGGTTTCACCCAAACTGTGTTGGGTCCCCACTATGCATGTGGGTCCCAGCTCTGCCCCTCAGGGGCTGTGCAGCCTTGGGCCAGTTGCCACACCAGCCTGAGTCTGGATGTCTCCATCTGCAAGGGGGTCCTAATGGCTACTGAGAGATCCAGCTAGATAACCCATGCAGAGCACCGAGCGCCGAGCACAGCGCCTGCCCTGCCCAGGGCCAGTGAACCAGAACTCCCGGTGCTTCCGAGTCAAGAACAAAACAAAAAGTGGTGGTTTTTAAAAATAACTTCCTCTGCAAAATGCCCATTGATAGCTCTGGAGGGAGGCCTGTGCCTTTAAGGTAGAATCGATCCAGCCTTCGGTCAAGCCAAGGAAGAATATCAATCCTTGGGCACATTAGGAGCAGGGATTGATCCGGAGCTCGGAAGGTGTGATGAACAGACGCCTGGGGACCAGGCCCTGACCCCTGCAGTGGGGTGCAGGGGAGCCTGGAGACCTGCGGGACCCTTGGGGGTAAGAAGGCCACCCCAACCATTACTCCCAGGCCTTTTCCTGAAGGAGCAGCTGGCATCAGAGGCCCCTCCCCAGACACACACACACTCCCTCAACTGCAGGACAGCTGTTTACAAAGCACCTACTATGTGCCAGGCCCTGGAGTACTCACAGGAGTGGGTGAGAGGCCTGCCCTCAAGGGGCCCACAGTCCCGCCTGGGAAACAGACTTGGAGCAGGGACCTACTGCTCAGGCGATGGGTTCCCCAGAGAAGTAGGCCCAGGAGCTGCAGGAGCCCAGAGGAGGGCACAGCCCAGGCTAATGGGCAAGGAGGGCTTCCTGGAGGAGGCAACTACCGTACTGCACCAGGGGAGGGAGGGCTTTGGTAGGCAGGGGAGGGAGAGGAAAGGTATTAGAGCCCGGAACGGCATGAGAAAGAGCCAGGGTATGTATGTGTACAGGGCTTACAGTCATCCTGCAGGGGACAGGGCGGGGGAAGGGAAGGGGTCCTGGCGTGATCCTGTGGGCTTCGACGAGTCAGTTCTAGGCCAGCTGTCTGCAGTGGCGCCTGGCTGGGACAGTAGATGTGGTGGAAGAGAAGAGCGTCCCTCGGGTTCCAGGGGGGCACCAAGCAACCCCAGATTCTCCAGGGAGCCCGGCCTGACCCACAGAGCTGCCCCACAGCTGCCCCCGGACCACGGGCCTTGCGGTCAGAGTAGAAGGACACCGGGTACGGAAGGGAGACCCCACCACCACCCAATGCCAGCTGCGTGACCCAGGCCACTCACTGCCTGGCTGGGTTTTCAGGTCCTTCACCAGGGCTGGAGGCAGGGAGGGAGAGAGGGAAGGAAACCTACGTAAACCTAGTAAGTGCCAGCAAGGGCCAGGGCTGCTCTGTACCGCGATCCGCCTCCCGGTGAGCAGCCAACCCGCCTCCAGCCCAAACCAGCTCCCGCCAGGCCAGGGACCCCGCTCAGCAAAGGACAGGGGCGCGGAAATGCACACGGCTTGAGCTGTTTGTCCAGGCATTCCGTTTGGAATGAATCTCCTTTTATCCCTGCAAGTGAAGCCGCCCACACTGGGCCACTTGCGTCCAAAGTGAGTGTCTACAGTGGCGCGGGCCCCCATTTATCACGAGGCGTTTGATGGAGTATTCCTCCTCGAGGAATTGTGCTCCCAGACACTCTTCCTGCTCAGCAAGGGTCTTTGAAACTTAACAGTGGGTTCTTTAAAGGAACAGGAGAGGCGTGCTGCATCCCAATATGAGGCTTTGAACACGCCAACATTAATGGAGGTCACCATTCCAGGGGACGCGGGGCCCTTCCCGGAAATAAATCAACAGCGGGTGCCGCCGGCCAGCTGATTCCTTTAGAGTTTCCATCGGCTGCTGGTGCCGGGGGCGGTTAGGGGGTGGGGGAGGCAGACGTAGCTGCACCCACGTTCCTGGGCCTGGTGGGGGAAGAATCCTGTCTGAGAGGGGCCTAGAGAGGCCATTTGTCATCCTGTCCCTTCCACTACTGCCACGTAGGATCACAGTGACGCAGTGAGGGACGCCAGTGCGCACCGTGGAGGGTGTGCGGGTGCCGGGCACCTGGCTAAGGGGGCGTTATGCGTCCTCTCATTTCACCCTCACAGCTGTCTGGGAAGACGGAGGCCCAGAGAGGTTAGGTCCTTGCCCAACGTCACACAGTCACTTGGGTGAGGCTCAAACTTCCATCGTCCCCTAATCCAAAGTCTGACTTTAACAACACAATAGGCTGCCTCTCAGAAGGGCTTTGGGATCAAGGATGCAAGGAAATGGGAATTCCTGGCCTGTAGGAACCCACTGGGCTGAGCGCCAACTGTCTGCCCTGCAGCTTTATGAAGGCCAGAGGCTGTGTGGCCTGAAAAATGCACCTGGGATTTGCAACCAGACAGGTTCGAATCCCAGCTCTGCCGTGCCCTAGCTGGGTGGCCTTGGGCAAGTGACTTGAGCTCTCTGAGCCTCAGCGTGTAAGCAGTCTTCACTCTCGGTGTGAAAACATGAGGCCTCTGCACTGCAGGGTCTGTGTGACAGTCTCCCCCAGGGTCCCGGGCCTCTCCAGCTCTTTCCGCAACCCTCGCCCTCTGCAGTGAGTGAGGCACGGGCCGGCCTGCCCTGCGATGGTCCTGCCACATTTAAAACTCTTAACGAGTACTCAGATGCATCGTGTTTTACGTCTTTCGTTTCTCGGTCGCTGATTATTTTATCAATACTGAGGCTTACGTGCGTTCCGTGATTTCTCTGGCTCTGCCCCCGCCTCCCTTTGTGGGTGAGTCGTTCATCCTCCCGAATCACAGAGTACAGGAGCCGGGACGGACGGCCCTCCTGGAATGCTGCCTTGAGCCCCCCATGCTGTGAGGAAGTCCAAGCCATGGAGAAAAACCCAGAAGTCCTAGCAGAGAACCCTGGCTGAGCTCGCAGTCCACAGCCAGCAGCAACTGCCAGCCACGTGAACAACCACGTCCCAGCCCAGCAGGCCCACAGCGGCTGCAGCTGCGCGAGTGATCCAGACAGCAGCGGGGTGACCAACGCATCTCAGTTTGCCTGGGACTCTCCCAATCTGAGCACAGCAATGTCTCGGTTCCCAGGAACACCACCGCCCATCACCCTGCTGAACACACAGGGAGCAGAAAAATCAACCCGTTAACCCACAGAATTAAGAAAAGTAATACACAGTTGTTTTAAAACTCTAAGTTTTGGGGTGTTTTCCGATGCAGCAACAGGTAACTGAAACAAGTTCCTAGTATGTGCCAAGCCCGGACTCAGTCCTTGATGTAGAATCTCTAATCCGTGCGACAGCCCTGGGAGATGGTTGGATTACCCAGCAAGGGAAGGAAGTGAGGCTCAGACAGGTCAAGTGACATGTCAAGTTTGGGCAGGAAGACAGAGGTGGCGCTGAGGCTCAAACCCCAGTCTAACTCCAGCATCTAGGTGTGGTTCCCTCCCACAATTGTCACCGCAAAGCCCGGGGTGTGATTACTGACATTTAGCAGACAGGAGTCCACAGTTCAGAAAGAAGTGACTTCCCCAAGGTCACGCAGCAAGTTGGTACCCAGGGCTCCCTCCGTGACTCTAAGTTTAATCATATAAACATCTGAAGCAGTTACCTAGAGCCGTAGTAAGGTCGTGTAACAAAGCACCCTCCAATCAGTGGCTTAAACCAACACACATTTAGTCAGCTCACGAGGCTGTGGGTCTTGGTGGCTGCGGTTTGGGCTGGGCTCGCTCGTGTGTCCAGGGGGTGCTTGGCGGGGGGCTGCTCCGGGCCGGCTGCAGTCAGGGGGGCTGGGCAACTCGGCTCTCCGCACCTCTCCCCCTCCCGCAGGCCAGCCCGCACGTTCTCAGGACAATGCGGAAGGGCGGGAGCAAACTAGCGGAAACACACGAGGCCTAGACTCGGAACTGGAGTGTCATCGCTTCTACCGCATCCTATTGGCCACAGCAACACAGGACGGGGAAACAGCCTCTGCCTATCGAGAGAGAGCAACCGCAAGGACCCGTCGCAAAGGATGCAGGTGCGGGAAAGACTGGAAAGCTGGGGCTGTTGATGCAATCAGTTTATCACAATAAAACGGTCCCACGCGCCAGGGCAGTGTGCAGGGTATGTTATGTCTGGTATCATTGATTTCTTGACTCGTTCCTATAATTATATACTGTTATTAGTCTCCATACCCCAGTTGGGGAAACTGAGTCATGTGAAGGTTCAGCAACTAGCCCAAGATCACGCAGCAGGTAAGTGACAAAGCCAGAATTCAGGGCTGGGGCTGCTTTACTCTGAAGTCTGTGCCCTTAACCCCTGAGCCACCCCAGTTCCTGCGCCGGCTCCTGCCCTGACATTCCAGAGGACAGGAGGCTGGGCTCTCCGAAGGCTGCCTTGGAGTCAGGAGCCTGTTTCCTCCCCAGCCAGAAGTTTCTGCTGATGCGGCGGGAAGTCCCGCTCACAGAGATGAAAGCCTCTTTGTCAGGCGAGGCAGCTCTGCTGACAAAGGACAGGCGTCCTTTGGAGTCACTCCTCTGGGAAGGGAGCAGGTGGGAGCCACGGGAATGGCGGGCGGGTGGCAGTGGGAGGGCCTTCCCTGGGCATGTGGGCGAGGGGCGGGGAGTCCCAAAGCATCACCTGTGTCAGTGTGGTCCCAGGCAGCATGGGGTTCAGAGGACAAAGGTGGCCTGAGCTACTAAGTCACAAGAGTTCATCCAGGCTTTGGGGACAGCTGGAGAAACCGAGTCCCAGAAAGGCACAGACTTAACCGAGTCACACAGCCACATGGAGGCCAACTGGACCCTGGGAACTCACCCTGCCGGCCTGGAGCCCAGCTCACCCCCGTGTCGGGGGCCTCCCTCAGGGCTCCCATGCAGAAAGGGGCCCAGTAAAGGCAGGGGCTGCCAGGTCCTCACTTTTCCTGGGGACGTCGGGCCCCAGGGCATCAGGGGCCTGCCCAAGTGTTTCTGTGTCTCTTCTTCAAGGAGATTTGCCCAAACGCAGCACTGATGGGAAAACACCATTCATTACATCCACTCTGGACCCATTCACCTCCGAGATAGATAACGCCCCTTATCTCTGCCCGGAGAGCAGGGTGGGGGCCCCCGATTTGATGCCCAAGTTGGTGGTAAGGCTGTGTGAGCGCCAGCCTCCGCAGCCCCGAGCACGCAGCGCCAGGGGCAGGCGCGGCATTCACACAGGGAGTTTCACAAAGTGAGGCTCTGCAGGCTCCGTGGAGACCCTGGCAACGCAGAGGGCTCTGGGGACACACCTCGGACACCGGGACACCAGGGCGTTGACTCCGCCATGATTCCCAGGTGACCTGGAGCAGGTCAGGTGACCTCGCTCGGCCTCCCTCCCCACCTGCTCGAGGAGGGGCTCGGTGAGATTGGGGGCTCCAGCGCCCTCCTTCGGACCCCGCGTTCCCTGCAATGGCCTCAGGGGAATCCGGAAGGGGAGGAAGAGGACGTGGCGCCCCGGCCCCACCCCCAGCTCTGGCCTGTGCGATGTGACCGGCGTCCATGTAAGACGTAATTTCAACAAAGGATCTCACTGCTTTAAAGGAATCCTGGACTAGACGAGCCATGAGGGCCCTTCTGGGAGTCTAGGGGGGTGACAACGGGACGGTGGGGAAGGGGACTGAGGGCTGCGTGAAGGGGGCGTCAGGACCAAGGCAGGACACGGCCCCTGCCAGGCGGAGCTCCTCTCTCCCACTTGGCGCCGGGTTGGTCTGGCCCCAGGGAGAGGGAGGCTGAGCCAGGGGCAGGGAGTGGACGCAGGGACGCAGCAGGGACACAGGGGACATCGCGACAGCTCTGGGGGAGGGCATAACGCCGTCCGGCTGCCAGGCCTGACCCGCTCTTCCCTGCATGTGAACTGAGGCTGTTCCTTCACTTCCCTGCGCCCCGTTTCCTCCCCCGTAAAATGGGGAGGGCAGTGCCTGCCCTGCAGAACTGTGCGGACCAAAAAGGTGTCACAGAGCTCAGCACAGGGCTGTGGGCCTCGACTCTGGGGGACGAGAGGGACCGTCCACTGCTGCGCTGTTTACTCATTCCCTTCATCGTTCATTCAGCACCTACTGTGCGCCAGGCCGCGTGCACATAGTTGGCAACCTCTGGCAGAGCGGGGTCCCCCTCAGTGCCCCTGGGCCTCGTGCGGGGAGCGTGACGCGGCAGGGCAGAGATGCAGGTATGGGACACCTCTTCGTGCCTCTTGTTTCGTCCCACAAAACCCACCGCCCCGAGAGGGGGCTGGTTGGGATTCCAGAGAAGGAAGCGTAGACGCCGGGGTGCTCAGTGCCGAGCGTTCATCAGGGGAACTGAGGCACAGAGTGGCTGCAGTGACCCTCGCAATGGCAGCGAGAGAAAGGGGTGTCCTACCCAGGTACGTCCACAGCAAGGGGGTCAGGTATGCGGTTTATGCGAGAGTTTAAGGAATGTGGCTCAGGGCCGGGGCTAGTTTCTTTCCAGTAAATCTAGATCCCTTACCTGTGCCTGGGAACCTTCAAGGCCCAGGCATGGTTCGGGCCTGCCGGGAAAAACCTGCGTCCGGCTGGATCACGGCGTGGTCCGGGCGCTCTGTGATCTCATCAGGACACAGCCGGAAAGTGGGAGGATCTGGGGGACCCGACACCTCTGCAAATCCTCTCACTCCTCCCTGCTCCCCCTGTCCGGCCGCTACTGCAGGGACCAGTTCTACAGACTTCCGGCAGCATCACGCAGGGGCCGCCTCTCAGCACTGGGGACGTGGCCTCTCACTTCCCACCCTTCTCTGAAGCAGCAGTGGGACTCACACAGGCACAGCCCAGACACCCGTGGGGCCACCTCGACTGGGGGGACAGGAGCCCTCTGTCTCCCAGGTGGACAGTTCAAAGATGCATTTCCTAAGGCTTCTCAGAAGGTTCCAGTGAGATAGAGCACCAGCCCCACACGCAGAGAGCCATGAGACCAGAAGAGCCGTCGGATCGGGACTGAAGGGAACAGGCGGTGACTAAGTGGACCCAGGACTGACAACCCACACAGCGCCGAGAGCATCTTGGGCGCCAGTGCCAAAGGCCATCCCAAGGGGAAAAGGTGGGGGGGTCCCTGAGCTGACAGAGATTAGGTTTCTGCCCCTGGTCATCATGGAAACTTGAGACAGAAATTAAACCCGGTTTTAGAACAACAAAAAGAGTTGCATTTTTTTGCATATGGCGGTTAGTGGAACTGAGATGAGTACCAATGACAACTAAGTGTGAAAAATCAAGTTCATGGTGGTAGCAGGGAAGCCTGGTACCAGGAACACAGCCACAGACAACCTCAGACACCACTGAGTGTCCACATCTCCCACC
Organism: Indri indri; assembly: GCA_004363605.1. NCBI lineage: Eukaryota > Metazoa > Chordata > Mammalia > Primates > Indriidae > Indri > Indri indri. The sequence continues at coordinate 8,609 of RJWJ010024636.1, read as the reverse complement.
ATCCAAGCAGGGGTTCCTGGAAGTAAGATGTCTAGGAGCAAAATGCTCAAGGCTGTCAACGCAATGCAGACGCACTGTCTTCCAGAAAGCACATACTAATTCCCACTTTTCCAGCTGGGAGTAAACAACCTGTCTCACCCTGCATTCCCCAGCATCACGGAGTATTGTTTCGTTCACCTCTGCCAATTTGCCACAGGCGAAAAATTAATCTCGTCTCCACTTGCGTTCTTTGGTTATGGAGTGAGGTGACGGTGTGCTTCGGGGAAGTCAGAAGCATTAAGACAGTGAGACGGTGTGTGCACGTGTGTGCGCACAGGGTGTTTGCCGTGAACTCCCGCGATGGCCAGTGGAGCTCCTGTCCTGGGAACACCGTCGCCCCCCGCAGACAGCACCGTTCTGTCACCTGTCACTCTGGTTCTGTTTTTTCATCCATCAGGTGGAGGAATAGCATCTGTCTTGCAGGAAGGAAGAAGCGGATATTTCTTTGTTGTTTGCTTCCTTGGCATCCTTCTCCCTTCTTCTTCCCATCATCCCAAATTTCCTGGCCTTGGGGTTTGGCCTTGGGAGGGCTTGACTGGCTCAGACCCATCAGTGTCCTCCACCTCCCTGGGCACTGTGATTGGTTCAGGAATGGGCACATGTGCCCAGTCTGACCATCCACAGGCTCAAACCTGGATTTGAGCTATGGAGTGCAGTGGACTCTCTCATTACCCACAGATGTGAAGGAGGAAGCTTCCGGTGACCATCTTGGAGGCAGGAGGGGTGGGTCTGCTCTGAATGATGCTGACATGGAGGAAGCGGAGCTGAGAAGTGGAGAAAGGGAAAATGCATGGGTCCTATTCATACCCATCAATGCATAGCGGCTGGATCAATCTTTGCCTGAAGCAGACCCTACCTCTTTTATAGTTATATAAGCCAGAGGATTCGCTTTAATATTAGGTTACTAAGTATGGAATGTCCGATTTCCTTAAGTACTAAATTTGACACTTGATATCTCTGACATTTCACTTTGATACTTCTTGTTTTATTTTTATTGTGAAGGTACATCCTCAGTCTTTCAAATGCACAGTTTGGCTTGTGATTATCCCTCAAAAAAAATTTTAGAGCAATTTTTTGTGAAACCATGGATATATAAAAAATTTATGTTATTTTAGAATATGAGTTTCATCATGGAACCAATGCATTGCGGACAGCTCCAAATATCAACGAAGTGTTGGGGAAGGATGTGGCTAATGAACACATAGTATGTCGATGGTTTGAGAAGTTCCATTCTGGTGATTTTAATCTTTAGTCATTTTTATTATTACCTTTCTCCCATGTTTGGCAGTGAGCATCTTGGGGGAAGGGTGGAGTTTGAGTGGCCTTGAGTTTCTATTGCAGTGACCTGAGTTATCACTTAATTGTCAGTTGTGTGCTGTGTTTTGCCTGCTTGATCACGGTGACAAGCTCCCTGAGGGCAGGGGCTGGGACAAATGTCAGAGCTCTGCAGAGGGTAGGGCAGCCATGTATCCCAAATCCCTCCTTGATGCATCCGTGAATCATAAGACCTGCTGCGTCTGAGAAGCACAACACCTAGCGGGAGGCCGTCACCACTCTCCAGTTGTGACGGATGCGGAAACTGAGGCCTGGCTTGGCAATGGGGGGTCGAAGGCCCCAGGACCACAGTGGCAGTGGTGGAAGCCACATTTGCACCCGGGTCCGTCTGACTCCAGGGCCACGTTCTGTGCACAAGTCTCAGCGTGGGCACTCGTGCTGGTGAGAGGCACTGAGGAGCCGTGGTGCCCTCGAAGCGGGGAGTGACAAAGGCGGCCCCAGAACAGACTGGACTGCAAGGTTGGAGGCACACCACCTTCATTACTGCTGTTGTTAGCATCGTTTAAATACACATAATTCTAGACCTTGGTTGTGGTTGCTGCAACTTCAGAGAAAACAACAGCAAAGCTGGGGAGAGGGTTAGTGGGGGCGGGGCGCGGGCAGGTGGGGGAGGGGGGATCATGGAGTCCGGGCCCCTCGGTCTGGGGCTCCGGCCTCTGCCCCGGGAAGCTGCACAGAAGGGTGACAGGCTTGTGCCCTGACACCACGGCCTCCCCTCAAGATGGCTCACTTAGAACCAGCAAGAGGCCCCTGACGCCCACACGGGCTGTGAGCACCCAGACGGAGCAGTGGCCTGAGAAGGCCCAGAAGGACCTGGAATGTTCCAGAAATGGATCAGAAAGAGGAAATTGGAGAGGTTCCCTCACCTCAAACAACAGGCAACAGGCATAGCAACAGCTCCTGGTGACTCGGCAAGGACACTGCAGAAACTGGAGCCCAGAGAACTGAGCAGCTCGTCGGAGGTCCTGCCGTGGGGCTGGAGAAGCCCGTTGGCCTCGCAGCCTGTGCTCCCTCCTGGCCCCAGGAGCCTCCTTCTCAGAAGACACAGGCAGCCGGCGCCCCTCCTGCCCCCGGGCTGCCTGCACGAAATCAGGCAGTACTGGGGGCGCCCATCTGTCTCGGAAGACTGGGACGGGAAATCCTGCTCTCCTGCCCCCTCCGCAAGGCCTGAGCAGGCCCGAGGGGCTTAGGATACCCACTGGACAGATGAGAAAACTGAGGCTCAAGGGGAGCATGGCATGCCCCGTCACCCAGCCCGCAGGAGGCGGCGTAGAGGTTAGATTCCAGGTCTGTTCCCACCTCCTGGTCTCCCCTGGGCAGCTCCGACCTTCCACTGCAAAGCCGGGGGGCTGGAGGCACCTCCCAGCCGGGCCTGAGTGCCTGACAAGGTGGGGAGGACCCCAAGCTTCTGCAGGGAGTCCCTCGGGGCACAGGAACACCGAGGGGTGAGCCAGACACCTTCTCCTTCTCTGGGCTGACAGAGGCAGAGGTGGCAATTTACAAGCACCGTGGGACCACGGAACGATCTCTGCAGACACCCAGCGCCTCTGGAAGCATTTAGCTCCGCTTCCCTTCCCTCCTCGGCCTTCCTCTCTCGCCCACAGCTATCGATCCACCGCGTTCGCCGCTCCTCCCAGCACCACCCACGGCAGCCGGCCACGCCACCGGCCAACCATGCCACCGGCCGGCCACGCCACCCAGCTGCAACTTCACCTCTGCAACCGGGTCCCCTCTCCTGGAACTGCAGATGATGATGGCAGCGCCCACGGCACTGTTCGCAGGGTGGCCCCTGCACCTCACAAGCCTTGACAGGTTGGTTTCTTTCCTGAGGGGAAGCAGCCACAGACTCGGGCCTGCAGCTCCCCAGGCCAGCGCGTCCCTCCCCGCCCCTCGTGGCGAGGCTCCAGGCAGACCCTCGCTGTGCCTTTGCTGTGCGCCTTCCCTCCCTGCCCTCCCAGAGTCGTGGACGTCCATTTCCTCAGGAGCCATTTCCCCGAGGTTCGTTCCCTGTCGTCCAACCAGAGCTGAGGGCAGGGCCCAGCCTGTTCTGAGAGCTCAGTGAGCAGTCGTGAGTGACGGACCAACCAACGGGAGAAGCCAGACCCAGCAGGATGCTGCCAGGAACCCTCTCCTCCAGGAAGCCTTCCCTGACCCTCTACCTGGGCTGGGTGAGGGGCTCCTCATATGAGATCCTCTAATACCCAGAACTGTAAAATAGTTATGAAGTGTAGGTTCTGGGGTCCAAATCTCAGCTCTGCACTGATATGGCTGTGTGCCTTTGGGCAAGTGGCATAAGCTCTCTGTGCCTCCATGTCCTCACCTGTAAAATGGGGATGACAGCAACAGTGTCTGCCAGATCTCATCATCGTGTGGTGTCAGGACACACGCACATCCCACCACGTGGGGCCAGATGCATCCAAAGAGAAGCATCTCCAGAGATTTCTCCAGAGAGCACAGATTGCACCCAAATCCTCACCTCCCCACCAGCCGCCTAGGACAGTAAGCAGCAATGTCTGTCCACCTCTGTCCTGTGCCTGGCGGTGCCCAGACGTTGGGGAACTTGGTCAAGGTGAACCGAGTGATGTCATCAGGAGAAAGACTTGGGGCAGTCAGCCTCGGGAAGAGTTCTAAGAGGGGGCGGCCGTGGCTCAGAGCCGACGGTCTCCGGCGTCTCCCACCCGCCCGTCCCTGCTCAGCCCTCCCTGCCCACACCGCGGAGTCATTTGCAACCATAAATGTTCCGTGGAGCATGTGGTCTTTAGTGCTCGGGCCTCGAGCTGCATAAACAAGGTTGTAAAATTTAAAGTCAAACCAGGCTGGGATCCCAGAGGCAGCCGTGCTGACATCACAGACAGACAGAGGCGGGGGTCGCGGCGGGTGGGGGCAGGAGGCTGCCGCAGCAGCCTTAGGGCTGGGACGGAAGGAAGGGGCAACGTGGCCCCACCTGATGGCTGCTCACGGCGATTTGTTTCGTAATCCTTGGACCTGAGATGATCGAACGGAAGCAAACCAGCATCCAGACATCCCGCTGCTCAAGGGGCTCAGGTATTTTGTCTCTTCCAAAGAGAATCGATGCTCCTCTCTGCTGACGAACAAGGGACCCCACACAGGGTTGCACATGTTGGGGCTCCGGCCTCAAGTGAACAGGACGAAGTCCTTGCCCTCCGGGAGCTTCCCTTCTAGAGGGAGAACAAAACAAGCAAACAAGTAAGTTGCGGCAGTTTTGATACCGATCAGTGCTAGAAAAATGAGATTGGGAGGGAAGCCGCCTTCCAATGGGGAGTCACAGTGGAACGACACCCCAGTAACCTGGCAGGAGCCCCAGCCCTCGGGAAGGAGGTGTTGGCCACGGAGCTCTGCCGCCTAGCACAGGCGGTGGCTCCAGCCTTCCTCCCCGCCTCCCTCCCCTGCAAACCGGGCAGCGGTTTGCGGATCTGACCCACCCCATGCAGCCCGCCCAGTGGGGAGTCCTCACCAGCCCAGCTTCCGACTCTGGGCACCACTGATTCAGCCTGGCAACCCCGAGCCACCATCCTGGGTTCAGATCCCACCTCTGCCGTTTACCAGCTGTGCACCCCTGGGCAAGACGTGCCTCATTCCCTGCGCTGTGGCCTGGAAATAATGGCGGTCCCTACCTGGCAGAGTCACTGGGAGGATGCGGTGAGGCAGGGCACGGCGCACACCAAGTCTGTCGTGAGGGCTGGTGATGGTGACTGTGTCTGTCGCCATCATTCCCTCCTCGCTGCGACTGGGCCCAGCTCTGCAGCCCACTCGAGCAGATCGGCAGGTCTGGAGCAGGGGCAGGCAAAGGCTAGGGGCCCCAGGGACGCCAAGACTGCCTGCGCTGGGAAGAGAAGCAGCCGGTTCAGCCCCTTCCGACCGGGATGCTTGGAAGTTACCCCTGGTTTGCAAGGTAAGGGAGGCAGCACAGGAAGGGAGGGGTATCTGACGGGCCCGGGCCAAATCCTGGCTTCGGGGCCACGTGGACTCGGCCGAAGTAACTTACTCTCCCTAAGCCCCAACGGCCTCATCTGCAAACGGGGAGAAGCCCGGAGTCCACCTCGCTGGGCCATCGCCAGGACTGAATGAGATGATGCGGGAAGTCGGCTCTCACTTCAGGCAAGTTAGTAAAGTTAAATGAAGAGTCTCTGGTTTTAAGATTGAGTGAACCCAAAACTCAAGATTTTAAGATTCTAAATGATGAGTTTAACCCGAAATTCTTACTGGAACGTTGGCTCTGTGAGGACAGGGATTTGGTCTGTATTGTTCCTGGTTCTGATCCCGTGGCACACAGAAGGCAGGCAGTGTGTGTGTGTGTGCGCGCACTTGTATGTTTGATGAACGACTGAATGATGCACGAATGAAGGAGTTGGCAAGGCCGACCACTCTCTGTCCAGCAGCTCCCAGTCAGCCCCCCTTCCCCTGCCTGCCCACCCTCGCGCCTGCACCGCCGCAGCCCCCACGGGCCTCCCACCTTCCAGGCTCGTCTGCCTTCCCCTCCCATCCTAAAAATCTCATCTACGGAAAGAAAAGCAGTTCATTAAGCAAATTGGGGGCAGCCTGCTGCAGGGCTGAGCCACCGGCAGGCACAAAAGAAAGTCAAATCTCGGTCACTTGCAAAACTAACGGGGAGGAGCTTGGAGCGAGGGCCCGTCGGTGCTGGACTGCGGTGGGGCCTTCCCGGGAGCGCAGGCCCCAGCACACCTGCCTTCCCCAGGTTCCGGAGTGCTGACGGGCCCCTGGAGCGGTGAGGACCTCGGCAGGGGGACGGACAAAACGACCAGGTGGTCACCCACAGCCCCGGCCCACGGCACAGCAGGAACCTGACAGCGGTCACAGCCACGCTCCGACACGTCCACTCCCCACCCCACCCCAGGACACTCGAACCTGAGTCCAGCTACTCCTGCCTCATTAAGCAGCCAGCACAGGGCCCTGGGAAATAGCTTAATTAGGTGGCCACACTGGCTTGCGTAAATTAATTTGATAAAGATAATGAAGTTCATCAGAGCAGAGCTGACGATGTTTCCAAGAGCAGCTCGAGGCCTGAGCTCTGCGGATCGGGATCTGGGTGGTGGGGTCTCCGGAACACACTGTCCCCCCCTGCCCGGGGGCATTTTATCCTCTGGAGGCTGAAGAGCCTGGGAAATCCGTCTTGTCCTAAAGGCGGTCTTCAATCCCGGCTTTGCCACGTGCCACGGAAATCAAGTCACCTGATTTCTAAGAGCCTCTGTTTTCTCAGCTGTAAAATGGGGCCGGCAGTCCTGCCTCCTAGCACTGATGAAGTGCGATAATGCACACGAAGCACTGGACACGTGCCTGGACTGCATGCTGGACCCTCAGTACATGGTAGCAGTTATTTTTTTACTGAAATGAAATAATGGAAGAAAAATTTTAAATAAATAAATAAATGAAATAAAGGAAGCCACCCTCCCCGAACCTTGGGTGTCCATTTGGAAAGTGACTCTTCTGGCTGAGCCCTTACCTCCTGGACCTCCATGAGCTCTGTCTCACACTGGGCCTCCTGCTCCCTTTGGGTCCAAAGGGTTGAAGAATTTGGTCAAAGTCCCAGCTGGTAAGTAGTCAATAGAGGATTTGAACCCAGGTCCTCTGACCCCAAAGCAAAGCCCGTCCACGTGCTAAGAAGGGCGGCTTGCGGATGTTCGAGCCTGCAGCTCGTGGGAGGTGCCAGCACCTGAACGCGTTGGATAGTTCTATTTCCTTCAGATCCAGACCAACTCACCGACACTATCGGTCGCAGGGGGTATTTAAACAACCTTGAGATCACACTGGCGACAGACAGTGGGTAGAAAGACTATTGGATTGGAGGTCAGGAGACCCGGCATTGGGGCCCAGCTCAGCCACAACTGTCTGCAGCACCTTGGCCAAGTCACATGCCTCTCTGAGCCTCAGTTTCCCCATCTGTAAAAGGGAAGTAAGGTGCCTGACTCTGAACACCTTTTCAGCCTGATTTGTCCCACCGATCCTCCTCTGAGCCCCCTGGTCTTTGCTCTTTGGCACCTGAAATTTCTCACCACGCACCCTGCATCCTGGCACGATGTCGTCCCGAGGGGGCTGAGCACACTGGAACCACCCGCATTCCATTCCTCAGAGAGCAGCAGGAAGGACTAAGGGTAGGTGTCAGGGGTCCTCTGATCCTGCGCGAGGCAGTGTCGTGGGGATGAAGGATCCTCAAAACCGAAGCTTTCTCCTTGGGGTGCAAAATCCCGGCGCTGGGGTTCATGACAACTGCCGCCCGGCAAAGAGTAACAACAATGACAGTGCTAAGCGTTTCTCTTCCCCTCGCTAGAAACAAGAGAGATGCATCGGGTGTCTAATTAGCAAAATATTGGATAATTGGTGTAATCTGGTTCTATTCCCTTTTTGACAGCCTCTGCCGTGTTGTCCCATTTCAAGCTTGAGCTGCTGGTGATATTGGGCCGGTAATTGTAATACTGAAAATGAAAAATCAAATCAGAGTCATCGGAGGCTCCCATTAAATTGATTTAGGACTGGAAAAATTAATGGGATTCCCTGGCCTCCCCTCCCTCCCCCGCCCCGTCTCTGCCTCGCTCTGCCCCAGAGCAGAACTGCCACACGTTGAGAGGGAGTCGGCGGCTTTGTGAGCCACGGGTGCCACCTCCCTGGGGCTCTGCCTCTCGGCCTCTGACCCTGGGTGGCCTGCTCCCACCCTGGAAACCGCCCAGAAGGCAGTGGTGAGAGTTCAGCAAGAGAAGAGAGTACAGCGCCCTGCACTGGGGCCTGGTACACAGCACACCTACATTTTCTCTCCTTTCCCGTGAAAACCAAGCCTCTGAGGCCGAGAACAGCACAGCCCGTGCTATTTCTAAGTCAGATAAGGCAGAGACATGGCATCAGCATGAAGTGTATCCCATCCGTTCAAGGGACGGTAATCAATTCCAGCTAATTTAAGGGGGAAAGGAACATTTATTGGCTCACGAAACTGGGAAGTCTAGAGGGCGAGCTGGCCCAGGGACGCCAAGAACCCAAAGGTGTCGCCACCACCTCTTCTGTCCCTGTCTTAGCCTCCTTCCCTCCCCCGTGGCGGGGACTGTTCTGTACTGAGCTGGGGTAGTGATGGAGGAGGGGAACCTGACCACACGAATTCAGTGTTTACATCCTCCCAATCTAGCAATGTCAGAGGAAACAGAGAGTGTCTCTCACCCAGCGTCAAGATGCAAAAGGGGAGGGGGCTTGATTTGCTCATCTTGGGCCAC
>RJWJ010024635.1:0-24643 GCA_004363605.1 Indri indri | reverse complement strand
TTTTTACAAGGAAGGAAGGGTGTGGTCAAAGTGGGGAGATAAGTGGGCTGGACTTCCCACTACTTCACTTCCTTCCAAGAAGATTCCATTCCTTGAGAGCTAGAGAAGGCAAGTTTGGGGAAATTAAAGGAAGAATGCAAAACAGATGGCCAGATCAAATGCATTTATTGGGCCTAATAGCAGGTGAATTTGGCTAGAATTGAATATGAAAGAGAACAATCTTGAGCCAGAGTTTAAATGAAGCAATTTAAGGCATGTTTGGGGGAGACTTTCTTCATCAACATCATCAATGCTGACATTTACTACGAGTTCAACAGCACATCAAGCACTTACATAGATTATCGTATTTAATCTTCACAATAGCTCTATCGAGTAGGTACCATTCATATCCCCATTTAACTGGTGAGGAAACTGAGGCTTAGACACATTGCTTTCCTTAGGTCGCTGGCTACTTACCTGTGGACAAGAAAGATTTTGGTTGCCTACATGGAGGAGAATAGTGGGGTTATGCAGTGTTGGGCAGTTTGGTCTTGATTCAGTAAGCAGGACAATGTTAGTGAAGTCTGGGGGCCAGACATGATGTGTTTAGAACAGTGTTTTAGGACAATTAGCCAGCACCACACAGGGTGCACTGAAGCAGGAAGACCGGTGGTCTGAAGACCGGGTAGGAGGGTATTGTGTGGTTCAGGGAAGAGGAGATGAGTCTGAACTGGGATGGTGGCAAGAGGGATTGAAGGACTGGATGCAAGAGATCTCAAGGCTGTCAAAGGAAGAGGACGTGATCTCTGGATGAATGCCGAAGTGGAAGAGGGGTGAAGTCTCCAAGCTGATTTCAGGATTTCAGCCTTGGGCAATGGAAAAATGATGGGGCCTTCAACAGGAGTGGAAAGTGAGAAGGTGAAGCTTGTTGGGAGAAGAGAAGTAGAGTGTGGACACCTTGGGCTTGATCTCACCAGAGAATCTCTGGATTGACTTACAGAGCAAGCTGGCAAGAGGTCAGGTTTAGGGGTAGAGATTTGGCCCACCCCTGCAGAGCAGTGGTAGTTGCAACCTTGGAAGTGCCTGCTCCCAGGCTAGGCTCCTAAAACCATGGGATCCAGCCTTGAACCTTGCCTTTGGGGCTTGGCTTGCTCATCTCACCCCTCCAGTCCATGGACTAGTCAGCTAGTCCATGTCGAAACTTGGTGTGGGTTAGAAAAAAAAAAAACCCTTCTTCAAGACACTTTTGTGATATCGTCTAGAAATTTGTCAAAATAACTGTACAAATCTACAATGATTATGAGTAAATGGTGCCCCCTGGAGTTGTGCAGTGCACACAACAGACACCAGCCTGGTCACTTTGCATCAGCTTTCGGGGGCCTGATATTTTGATCAAGCATTCATTTCTCCTTCTAAGCTTTCCTGGCTGGGTTTGGCACCCTGGCTCTGGCCTGGGTACTTCTCAGTCAAATGAATTCCACTGGGTTCTCCGCTGTTACGTGCTCCGGGCATCAAGCTCTGCAGCTGCTGCAGCGCCTCCCTGGGACCCTCGGCTGCTCACTCTGTCCAAGGTCCCAAGTGGGGAGAGGTTCAGGTAGTAGAAAGACAGCCAATACCAGGACTTTATAGGGTGGCACTCCCTATAAGAGATGAGTGACAAGAACTCAGAACCTGAATGACCCAGATCCCTAATCTTTGACTCATAGTTCCATTGGCTTAGGCTTTCTGCATTGTACAAGTCCAAAGCAGCAGTGCTCGATCTTAAAAGCAACCTCAATGTATTATCAAATGCAAAGCCTTTATTTGTGTGTATTTATTCTATTCTGTAATAACTCTATTGTATCATTCATTTAACTGAAGTCAAACTAAGTTGCAATTTCTCAGCTAGGTCTCCTGCCCGCCAGGGAGGTTCTTTTTCTGCCATTCCATGTTCAGATGTCTCTTTTGTGTATGTACAAGTTTTTCTGTGCTCGACGGGTAGGCATCTAGGAACCAAGTACTGCATCTAATTATTTGATTTTTATAGCACTTAGCATGATGAAGCAGGCAGATGAGTGCTAATAAGGGGTGTTGGTGATCCTGTCATCTTCCTGGGAAGAGGGGAGGTGGCCTCAAGCATAGGTATTTGCTAACTTGTAGGTCAACGTACGGATGGGAACCAGTAGGGTAGCAGGGGGGACAAGAGGTGGATGGAAGTGGGAAGTTCTGTCTCAGGAAAAGCCATATTATCAACTCCTTTATAGCAGAAAATTATTGGGAACACAATAGTTAGTTTAATGCTAGTCTCTACTAATATACATATGGTGGCAAACTTCCGAAAATTTCTTTCTGTTAAATCTGAGTTTGGTTCATTACAAACTATCAGGAACACCAAAGACACCCTGAAAGGTAATCAAATTGCCAAGAGAGGAGCTTTTTAAAAGCAAAAAATCTGAGACTAAATTGATTGCCCTTTTGGTAAAATAATAGTGGTTGTACCGGATGGGAAGAAGCCAATATTCTGAGGATTTAGGAAATGAATTAATAAGATTCCTCCTTCACTCGCTCAGTTTAATGAAATGCTGTCACAGCAAATCAACTGCTTACGACTGCCTGCCTGAAAGTGTTTGAGTAACAATTTCATGATCAAGGTGAATGGTGTAGTGACACATCCATATGCTTTTTTAAAAAATAGGTGATGTTCTAAGCATTCAGTTTGTTTATTTCTGAGATCTTTTTCTTCTGTCTTAGTTTTTTAAAAGTCATGAAATGCCATTTCAAGTTTAAACGGGGCATATAACGATGTTTAGGTAAGTTTATGAGCTGAGTGGGTATTATAATAAACACCTTTGAAGTTGTAATGCTCTGAAATATCATATTAAGAGGTTGCAAAAAAATTGGAACACTAGTGTGACAGTTATTTTATAGTCATCTATTTGTGACACTGGCTGTTTCTCACGAGTTTCTCAATCACCTTTTTGTATTAATATTAATATATCATTCCTTGGCACAGATTGAACATGATCCATTTCTGAGTCAAAAATCCCTTGGCTCAGTGATTCTTAATCTTCTTTTTTTCAGCGTGTCATGTACCCTAACTGTTTGAGAGGTTCATGAAAGCCACATACATTTCCCCCAGAATAGGGCTGCATATAATTTCAGGAAGTTCAAGGCACAGGCAAGAAGCTAAAAGTCCTGACTTGTTTCATCTCGAGAGCTGAAAATGCCAACCATGCTCTCCTCCTTCTTCCCTTCCTGGAACACTTCATGGTGCCTTCTGAAACCAGTATCTGCACGGAGCGGGGAGGAGGGGCACAGCCGATAGCAGCAGATTGACCTGGAGTAAAACAGCTCTCCACTGACTCTGCTTCTAGCGTATTCTGCTAATGAAAGCAAGAGCCTAAATTTGATACAAGTCTAAGTTAGGTCATGAATTCATGCAACAAATAGCACTTGAGCACACACTATATACGGGGCTCTGTGACAGGTCCGTAAATGAATAATGACAAGGATGCGGTCCCTACGCTCAAGGGACTCAAAGCCTAGTGTAGATCAGCTTAGCAACAAATAGTAAAATTTGAGGTCTTGGCTCTGTTACAAGGACAGATAACATCTTGAGTTCTGAGTCACCTCACAGATGCATAGTTTTTCCTAAAAGGAATAGTTGACAACATTTCATAGGAAAACACCTCAAAAATGAAATGCATGCCTTATCAACAATGAACATCTTTATACAGATTGCTCTATACGTTTTCAAGTGTGGGAGTATCTCTGTTGAGTAAGTTCCTAGAAATGGGCTTGCTAGATCAAAAGGTGAATATTTAAAATCTTTTTCTTTTTTTTTGAGACAGGGTCTTAGTCTGCCACCGTGACTAGAGTGCAGTGGCATCATCATAGCTCACTGCAACCTCAAACTCCTGAGCCCAACTTCCCGAGTAGCTGGGACTACAGGCACACGCCACCACACCCAGCTAATTTTTCTATTTTTAGTAGAGACAGGGTCTTGCTCTTGCGCAGGCTGGTCTCGAACTCCTGACTTCAAGTGATCCTCCTGCCTCAGCCTCCCAAAGTGCTAGGATTACAGGCATGAGCCACCATGCCTGGCCTGAAAATTTAAATTTTTAATAGAGAGACCTAAATTACCTTTCAGAAAAGATTGTACAAATTTCCTATATCAGGAAAATTCTTGTCATTTATGAATGCTGATTCTTGTTCAGTGATTAATTTTGCAAGAATATTGGTATTTTCTTACATGGGCCTCTGTGTAAGTTCTTGTTGCATTCCTTTAGAGCCTTATTTGTTGTCTTCTCTGGGAGAATCGCAGTGTAAGAATGACCTCACCCTCTACTGTGTCTCTGAAGCATTATTTTTGCAATCTCATTCGTCCTTGACCTCCTGCAGCCTGCCCCCAAATGTTCATCTCCCAGTTTATCTGCCAGCAGCTGCTCTGAGCCTGGTCTCCTGTCACTGCTGGCTGCATGGTGCCTATTCTGTGCTCCAGCAGCAAATCAGGGCCTAGAGGGGTGAAATCTAATGTGCCTCGCTCTAACCCTTGGCAACAAAGAGCATTCCTGCCTTTTCCCTTGCAGGTGGGGGAAGTGGATTTAGCTAAACACGGATGAGATGCTGGGTTGAGGAGGAAAATAGGACTGGGAAGGAAGGAGAAAGACAGAATATTTTTCTTTAAGCTGCGGGATTAAGCTTTTTGATTTTATTTCGGTTATTAGATTTTTGTTTCTTTGAATGTAACTTCTTATCGAGGCTGGCTTGCAAGTAAGAACTTTGTGGCTTAGCCTTATGAGGATCACAGGGGTCAAGGCTACCACCAGCCCACTGCCATTGTGCCCGGCATATATAGTGCCAGTGCAGGTGCAGGGTTAGGCATGGATGGCACCTTGCACACATTGTAAGAAGGCACCAGGTGGATGCAGTCCTAAGCCTCCCTCCAGGTGAATGCAACTCTGAGCCAGAATGTCTGGTTTGGGCAGGCTGTGCTTCAGTCCCTGCTGACGCCATGGGCCATGTAGCTTTGTGCAGTAACCTGTGCAACTGTACACAGCAGTCCTGACAGTGGGCTCCATATCCAGCTGCTGTTTGAGGACCTCCATGCCAGTGGCCTGTGGTGTGCACAAGGAGACAAACACCGCCTGAAGATTGAGCAGAGGCCTCAGCCTCAACAAACTCATCATCCTTCAAACTTCCCTGCGTCTGCCTACTGCCCTGTCTGCCTCCTGCCCAGTTATCTCTCCTGTGTCCTGGAGACAAAAACAGCCATATTGAGGGATTTTGCTGTAGTATGTCTTGCTCTAGCAAGAGCAAGTTTCGTGTTCAGCTTTGGTTGGCGGCTTTTCATTCTGGCCCTTTCATCGGCTTACTCTAGTGATGATAAGGCTGTAAAAGTTAATGCCAGCTGCTGTAACACAAACTCGGAAATCCCAGCCGCCTAACACAAGAGAAGTTTGTTTCTGACTCACAAGGCAGTCCAATGACAGTTCAATGTACAATATCTGTGGGTTCTGTATCTGCGGATTCAATTAACCATAAATTGAAAATATCTGGGAAAAAACCCAATACAAAATACAACAATAAAAAATAATACAAATAAAAAGAACAACAGTATAATAACTATTTACATAGCATTTGCATTATATTAGGTATTATGAATAATCTAAAGATGATTTAAAATATACAGGAGGATGGCATAGGTTACATATGCAAGACTACACCATTTTATCTAAGGGACTTGGGCATACGAGGATTTTGGTATCTGAGGGGTCCTGGAACCAATCCCCCATAGCTATCAAAGGACATCCCTGGCGACTTGGGGATCCAGGCTCCTTCCGTCTCCCTGCTCTGCCATCTTTACCTGAGGCAGGAGAAGGGGAAAGAGAGGATGCAGGACGGCCTCATTTTGACTTGTGAATGACCCATCTCACTTCTGCTCACCTTCTATTGGTAGGAACTGGTCCCACAGGGCCCAGATGCAGGAGTCGCTGGGAAATGCAGCGCTTGGCTCGGGAGCTGCTCCTCCGAAACAGTTTTACATCACCGGAGGGGAAGAGTAAAACTTTGCTGGGCAGTAAACTGTCTCTGCCACAGGGGTTGAGCTGAGAACGGCACCAGGGGCCTCCAGCTTCCTCTTGCCTGCCCAGGTCACCCGTTTGTTCTGTGGGGAGAGATCTTCGTACTTTATACAACAGGCTTTGCTCAGAGAGGACCCGAGGCTTCAGGTGGGATGGGTGGGAAGACCGGGGCGCTGACCCTCCTTCCGTCGGACCTGCCTCTGTTCCTGCTCCTCGTCTCCCCTGCTGTCCGCTTTCTCCTCCCTGAATCTCAAAGCGCAGTCACAGATAGGTTCACACGGGGACCATTCGGCAGCCCTCCCTGATTCCCTCATGTTTAGTGATGGTCTTGGCCGGAGGGTGACAAAGGCCGGCTTCCTCCCTTCCCGCGCCCGGCGCTCGCGTCCCGGGCAAGCTCCGCGCATCGGCGCAACCTGAGCAAGGCCCGCGCGGGCGCGCAGGTGTCCTCCCTCGGTGACGTCAGAAGCGCTGCTGTTGCCGTGGCAACCTCAGCGGATCTGAATGCCTCGGGCGCACACGCTGATTGCAGGGCTCTCTTCTTTAATGCCAAAGGGATAAAAATGAATCTCACTGTCCCAAAAAAGCAACTCACTCATAAGGAGATACTATCCAATACTCATGCAATCTGTAGGTGGAGACAGCTCAAGGGAGTGGATGATGCTGCAATAACCTGAAGGACACGTAGGGGACCAGGAATTCTTTCTTTTCACACAAAACCTTTGTGTTCTAGGTAAAGGAAAGTGCTGGTCCACCCTCTCACAGCGCTCTTCATTTCCACCTGTTTCACTTGAAAGGTCTCATTGAATTATGTGGCCCATTACCCATGATCCCCGCTCCACGACTGGAGTGTTCTGGAAATACTACAGAGGTGGGCAGCATTAGGAGCCAGGGTGATAGGGGAGGGGAAAAGCCTCCACTCAAACCCACAAATTCTCAGCTACCCGCCTTCACCTCGTGTGTTTTTTTCTTCCCCTGCTCTTTTTCTGAGCAGCCGAGAAGTTTAAACGCATCAATTTGGATTATATACAAGAAGCAGGACATAAGAACTAGTGAATGAGGCGGACAGAGAATTGCTTTAATGGACTAACAACACCCAGGCATTTGCATCATGCTGACCCAGGGGCTCTTCCGCTTCCTGGCTGGTTGATCTTGACCCAATTAGTCAGTATCACTGAGCTTCGGTATCTTTGTAAAATGATAGCAATATCTGCTCCGTGGGGTTTTAAGGAATAAATTACACAATGCATGGAAAGTGCTTAGCATACTGTCTGGCACCGAATAGGCACTCAAATATATGATGGCTATTTCTCCTATTTAAAATATTTCTTAAAATGTTCCTAGTCCAGGGCTGACATTTGCATACACCAAAACTTTGCAGAAATTAGAAAAAAGTGCCTCTGCTGGCAGACAAAATGAACAAAGGTGCTTCCCTTTCCGTTCCACCCTGATGCAGCCCTAGGCGGGCTCCCATGAGGGTTATGGCTTGGCAGACGGAGCAGCCCTGGCTCTGACCTATTTCTCTAGGATTTCAGCAATTTTCATGGAAGGGAGCTTGGAAGAGTTAAATCTAATGGAAACATTTAAAAAGATGCAAAATAAATAAGAGACGGGAGGAAGGGATTAAAGTTCTAAATCTCTTTAGCCACAGGAAATCAGGTGTCAGTCCAGCGCTGCTGGTCTCTGCTTTCCCCAGGCCTGCTCACTCCCGATGACTGCCCTGGTACAAGCTGCAGGCAGCATCAGCAGCTTGGTTTTCTTTCTTCCTTCCTGTTATTATTACTTTTTTAGATTGGCTGTTGTAAGCTGGCCCTGGATAAGGTGTAACCTTCTTACAGGTGGTGTGGAACTTAGAAGAGTTTGATGCTGGCTCTGAAGCTGCTACTCAATGCTGGCTCCTTGGGGCTGTTTTCTGCGTTGGGGTGCAGCCGTGACAAGCATTAGAGTCATTCAGTCAATATGCATTTGCAGAGCAACTACCATACACCACAGCCTGGGCTGACTCTGGGGTATAACATATTGGACATAGTCCCTGTTCTCAGGGGGCTTGCATTCTAGTAGGCGGAGCAGAAAGAAGCCAAGTGGTCATTTGGTCTTGCATATTGATATGCCTGGTAATCTTTGATTGAATGCTGGACATTTTATATGCAAAGTTATAAAAGCTCTAATAGTAACTTTTTCCAAAGAGAATTTATTTTTTCTTCTGGCAGGCTACTATACTAGGGGTATATTACCTTTATCCTGTTTGGGATTGAGATGATTCAGAACTGTGTTTCAGTTTCTTATTTACCTATTCATTATTCACCTTCTTGGAGATAGTCCTTCAAAGGTGTGTTTACTCTTCAAATATGTCTATGTCCTAATGCCCAGAACCTGTAAATATGTTAGATTATGTGGCAAAGGGAAATTAAAGTTGCAGATGGAATTAAAATTGTTAGTCAGTTGACCTTAAAATAGGGAAATTATTCTAGATTTTCTGGGTGGTCTCGATGCAATCACAAGGGTCCCTAAATGTGGAAGAGGGAGGCGGAAGAGGAGGTCAAAGTGACGGCCTATGAGAACTCCGCCTGCTCTTTCTGGCTTGAAGATGGAGGAAGAAGGCCACAAGCTAAGGAACACAGCAGCTTCTACAAGTTGGAAAAGGCAAGGAAGGAGCATTCCTATTAGAGCCTCCAGTGGGAATGCCGACACCTTAATTCGAGCTCAGTGAGACTCTTGTCAGCATTTTAACCCATAGAACTGTAAGATAATACATTTGTTTGGTTTTAAGACATCAAACTTGCGGTAATTTGTTGCAGTAGGAAACTGATACAAGGGGTCCCAGCTGAAAGTCGTGTTTCCCAGAGCATCCTCCTAGTGGGTCCCGAACTTCATATTTTGTTTTCATGGCTCTGAAAGACTGCTAAAATCTTTCCCTCTTGTCTGGTAGTTTCTGCTTGCTGCTTACAAATCAGCAACTGTCTGGAGAGCAAGAACTTTTCAGGATTCAGAATCACTTCTCTGCACCTCCTGTCTCTTAGAGATCTGCTCCCCCAGGCTTATGCTACTTTGGTAGCCCTGAACTCAAATTTATGTCTCTCCAGCCACGCAGCACTCCTCAGCTTCTCAGTATGCAGCTTTACGCTACTTATAAATCAGCAGATATATATGGCAAATAAATATAAATAAATGGTGGCTATTATGTTACTTTTATCATTAATCGAGTTTAGGAAATTCTGGCTTAGCCTAATGGCTTTGGGCAAGTCATTGCTCTTCTCTGGGCCTCTTTTCCTTCATCTGTATAATGAGGGTGTCAGATGAGATGATCTCCAGGTTCTCTTCTAGCTCTTGCTATCTTTAATTCTGAGGTCACCTCTGTGTGTGGGAGAGCACTGTGTGGGTTGGCTTTGTAGGGTCTAAGAGGTAGAGTCCCTTTGGAGAAAAGGGAACTCTTGTATACTGCTGGTGAGAATGTAGACTGGTATAGCCATTATGGAAAATAGTATGAGGTTTCTAAAGAAATTAAAGACAGAAGTACCATATGACCTGTCAGTCCGTCTTTTGGGTATATACTCAAGGGAAGTGAAATCACCACCTTGTAAAGATACCTACACGCCTCTGTTCATCGAAGCATTGTTCATAATGGCCAAGATGTGGAAATAATCTAAGTGTCTGTCAATGGATGAATGGATAAAGAAAAAAATATATATGTACACACATACAACGGAATATTATTATACTATTCAGTCCTAAGAAAGAACGAGATCTTGCCCTTTGCCACAACATGGATGAGCTTGAAGGACATTATGTTAAGTAAAATAAGCCAGACACAGAAAGATCACACTTATATGCGGAATCTAAAAAATAAATCCAGATACACAGAGATAGAGAGCAAAGCAGTGCTTACCACGGGGTGGGGGAGGAAACCGGGAGATGTGGATCAGAGGATACAAAGTAGCAGATATATGGGATAAACTAGTCTAGAGCCCTAATGTACAGCAAGAGGACTACAGGTAATAAAATTGTGCTGTATATGGGATTCCAGCTAAATGAGTACATTTCAGCTGCTCTTGCCATAAAAACAAACAAACAAACAAAAATGAGTAACTGTGAGATGGTAGACTATTAATTTGCTTCAGTATAGTGACCTTTTCACTATATTTATTCCATAACATCGTGTTGTATGCTTTAAACATACACAATAAAATTTATTTAAAAAATTCAAAAAAGAAGGGGCGGAGTTCTTGCCCAGAAGGTGCTTCCAGTATACTTATTATATTAGTAAAACAGGCCTATTTATGTAGAAAAAAATTAGAGAACCAAGTATCGCATTATCAAATGATGAGAAAATACGGAGTAGGCAGAGAGGAAAGATTTCAATTTGGGTCTAATGAAATGACACAGCTGAACGCTATGCTCTCTTGTCTCTAGAAAAATAACAACTGAAAGCTTCAATACTTTCTTGTCAGCACAGTTTGGTTAATTAATCCATGATTAATCAGGAAAGTTAATTGAATTCATAGAATTTAACGAACTAACATCATGATGGATTTAGGATCCCAATGGAGTTGCAAGCTGTCTGACGTTGGTTATTTGCACAAGCTGTGATTTTGACCTGACAATGGAGTTTTTTGTAAGCAGCGCGGCAGCTAAATGGATGGCAGTTGGTTCCAGATTAAATAGGATGGAATTAGGTGGTATTTTGCAGGCTCTGCAGTTCAGTTTGTTTTCTGGGAAGAGAGTCAAGAAAAAAAAAAAGCACTACAAGCCCTTGATTGTATGAGCATTAGACCAAAGCAAGGACTTGTCAGGGAGTTCTAACTCTTATTCATCTTTGCCTCCGCAGTGCCCTAGCTCAGTGCCTGGCACATGGTAGATGATTAGCTAACTGAATGAATGATGAATAAATAAATGATTCCTTTGTCCATCTCTCCAATACATGTTCAATAAACTACCCTGTTCCAGGCCCAGAGGTAGGTACTGGCACTAAAAGGTGAAAACAAGCTTCCGTCCCTACCCTGGGGGAGCTCCCAGCCCAGGCAGGGTGGCTGTCCCCCAGTGAGCAATTGCACACAATTTGATGTAGTAACAGATCAGTGACAAGAATGGGAAGGGCTGGTGGGTCTCAGCTGGAAGGAGAGAAGGGTTTGAGGGAGTTGGGGAGGCGTTCACAGAGGAAGCAACACTTGAGCTCTTCGTGTATGAACAGACGTTTGCCAGGAAGAGAACTGGGGAAACCACCTTCCATGGAGAAGGACAGCGTATGAACGATGGAGGGATGAACGCAGAGAGTCTCTGACGAATGATGAGTGGCTTCGTGCAGCTGGGACGCATAGGAGGGAGCAGTGGGTGGGACTGGAAGGGGGCTGGAGAGAGGTTTGGAAAAGAAGCTGAGAACGCCGGTTTAGGGATCCTTGACTTTATTTGGATTTAAGGGGGGTGTCTGAAGTATGTGAGCCACTGTGTCCGATTCACGTTGTAGGAAGGAATTCCTGTAAGAGGTGGGCACGTAGTTTGGAGGAGAGAGAGGCTCGTTGCAGAGACGCTGGTCATCAGCTGGTATTGACAGGCAATACCAACATACCAGCGAGAGGGCCGCAGGGGCAGGAGGAGGGCAAACGTGCTGGCCAAGTTAATTTCTCTGAGCATCCTGTTAGTCTGTAAAATGGGAAAAATTAATGTCTACCTCATAGGGTTATTTTGAGGTTTTGAGGAGAAATTGCATGCAAACATTTAAGCATATACTAATATTTCCTGGCACATAATAAGCACTTAGTAAATATTAGCTGTTTATGATTCACCTGGGGGACGATTTACTCGCCCTGGCTAATTCAGCAGCTGTAGGGATGGAACACAGGGGATGACATTGAGACAACTAGGAGGGCCACTAGAATGCTGAGTCATGCCACCTCCCCCAGAGCTGAAGGCAGTTTTCGGCCGTTTGCTGCTGCAGAGCCTGCTCTGCTGGCCGCATTGCAAACCTCAGATGGGGCCCTGGGGTGCTTAGCCTTGGGCCGCTCCGGACTCTCTGGGAGAGCCCCAAAACTAAGTTAGCTGCCACCAAGAGCAGCCCTGCGCTTGTCAATGGCAGCTGCACCTGGGCATCGGCTCATCAGGCCTGTCCTGGGAGAAGCCCAGGCGCCTTCTCCTCTGCGCTGTGGGACACGAGGGGCTCCACGGTCCTGAGCGGCAGAGCCATGCGAGTCCTCCGTGCAGGGCAGATGTGATCCGCATTGGCGTGATCTGCATGGGGAAGGAGGCTCAGGTGTGCAGAGCAGGTTCTGGGAGCCTCAAGTGGGTGCTACTCACCGGGAGAGAAAGGAGGGTGCCCGGAAGGACCTCTGCTCGCTATTTGTGTCTTCGTCTGAAGCCCCACCAGTAGGAACCTAACTGTTTGGATGTAAAAGCTCTTTGTTTCCCATGGAATGCAAACACTCCAGGAAGAGGTAGTATCATTAAGGGAAGGGACAACAACTATAATAGAAATAATAACACTAATGTAACAGCCATGTTTAAGGAGAGCTGTTTAGTATCACTGAACACTGTGATGGGCACCTTCCATTCATTGCCTCATTTAATTGTTCTGACAGTCCTGAAAGTGGAATACTATTACATGTGTGGACATGGGGACCCGGAAGTGAAGAAGTTTGATTAGAAATACACACTGTGTGTCTCTGAGAGCACCATCACAGAGTGAAAACCAGGGTGAGAGTGAGAGCAGGGGAGAGAGAGGGGGCTGGCAGCTGTGGGGTGTTGGTCGGTGTCCCTGGAGGGGAGAGGAAAGGAGGAAAGGAAGGTGGAGGAGACTCTAAACTCTGGCCAGGACTGGTCTGCTTACTTCATAAGCATTGAATTTACAGATCCACTTCCCCCCAGCCCCTGGTCTGTCAGCTCTGATCTTAGTTTGGAGGCACAGAGATGAACATGCGGCTCCTAAATAGTGTTGGGTGAGAATTAAGGACTCTAGAAAGGACTGCCTAAGAGATTCCGTTTTATCCAAGTTTATCCAGGTGTAGGAAGAGAAAGCAAAAAGGGCCAGCTTTGCATTCTTCATGAAGGCACAGGGCATGGCAGTCAGTAGTAGCTCAATAGATGCTCGCCGAAGGAATGTTACCTAAGCAGCTCAGGCTTGCTCACCATAGAGCAGGCGCACAGGCTGACTACTCCCCCTGTTTCCAGCAATGAAGGAATTACAAGTCCTTTGCCCGTGCCTTCAGGGCGACCAGACGAAGATTAGATGCAACGGAGCTGCATTCGTCATGAATGATTGCTCACTCGGCTCATCTGGGCCATTTAAAATTTGAATCCTAAATTCTAGTTTTCAATTGGGAAGTGGGCAGAGTTGACACATGGAAAAGGCATCTAGCCTGTTCTTCAGGGCCATAGTGGCACACGCACCTCAGATACGGGTTCAGAATGGCTCAATAGTCTCCAAGGGGTGTATCATGCCAGCGGTCAGTGTGAAATGGTAAAGGTAACTCCAGCAGCTCCAAAATGACATCAGAGAAAGCCCTGGAAGTTTGGAGGTCCTGGTTTTGCCACCAACTGTGTGACCTTAGACATCATATTCCCTTTTTAGACCTCAATTTGCTTATCTGTAAAATTGGGGTGTTGGATGAAATGAGTAGTTTTCAAGCTGTGTTGAAAAGATCCAAAGAGTTCTGAATTGCTGTCTTTATTCCAACTCTTAAACCTGTTACATTCTGCTTCCGCCCTCTCCGTCGCAGTGAGATTGACTCACCAACGCTCTGCAAAACAAAAAACATGTTTTAGTCTCTGAAATCTCCACGGGAAATAAAAGTGTTGAATGAGTGTGTGCATGTTTTCGGTGCTGATATCCAGTTTCTATCCCCGGTCTGTCACTAGTATTATCATTATTAGTTGTTGTGTGTTCTTAGGCAAATTTCCTAACTTCTTTGAGCCTCAGTTTCTTCATCTGTCAAAGGAGAATACTGCTAGCAGTCACACCCAATGGATTGCAGGCCCACCTGACGCAGTGCCTGGCACATGGCGAGTCCTGCGACGACCTATCCCCTGCTAATGCAGACATGCGGACACATGCACAAAACACATGGGCGCAGGCGCAGGAGAAAGATGGCTTTGGTGTAGACATGAAAACCATCTGTGGGTCATAGAGAAATGAAACCATGCTGAGGAAGAAGAACGGCTCAGGCAGGAAAGTGGACTATCTCACAGAAACCACTGAAGGCAAAACTCATCATTTTTTGTGATCATTAGCGTGCTCATTTACATGCTTGTTGGTTGCTAGTCAGCCATGGCATCTCATAAGAGTTTGGATTATAATTTATAATTCTGTTTCTTCCAATTGCTCATTCCTCTCTAGCCTGCAGGAAGAGCTGGATGGTAAGGATCTTTGGTGAACTGGTTTCTCAGAAGCATGTCCATAAAGCTGTAATTTAAAGCCCTTTTATTCTGTGGCACGTGATGAAGTATTATTTGTTTTTGGAGAGGAAAGAGGTGGGTGGGGAGTGGATGAGGCTGAGGGGATCAGGGCAATGAAAGAATGAGGTAAAACTAGTTACAAATATTTGTCACCATCTTCTAAATTAAGCTATGACATTGGGACTCTTTCTCAGATATCCACATTTTCTCTGAAATCTTAGACTGCTTTCCTGTTATTGAGGGTTCTGGGAAATGGTTCCTGAGGTCCCCCAGCACAGGCTCTGCCTACACTTAGCCGACAAGGTGGATCGATGCTCTGCCAGCCTGAGGGTTCCCAGGGGCTGCTCTGAGGCGTGGCGGGGCCCAGAGCCAAAGCAGGGTGTGGTTCAGGGCACGCTGCCATTTACACTGTGAGCACCCGGCCGCTGTTTTTACGAGAGCATCTGGAGGGGTAATAGCATCTGAGTACCAACGTGCAAGTCCCAGCTCTGAGCAGTGAAATGATTTTGGGCAAGTCACTTAACCTTTTTGTTCCTTCATTTTCTGCTTCTGAAACATGCAGACGATGATATCCGTCCTGCTTATCAGACAAGGTTGTTTTGAGGAGCAAGCAACATAAATTATATGAAAATACTTGGAAAATAAGAGAGCTTAGTACAAATGCAAAACACTTCAGGCTAAAATGGACATCCTGGGCTGCTTGAATGAGAAAAATGCGTTGGAAATGCCACCAAGAAGGCCGTTGTGTCGACTGGAGGGGGTTGGCAAGTAGAGAGGCAACATCGGGTGGTGGCTAAGAACTCAGACCTGGGGTTGGATCTCGATGCTGGACTGTGTGCATACCACGGCCATGCTATTAATATTTAACCTCAGTCTCAGTTTCGTCATCTATAAAATGGGGATTATTAAGTATTTACTACCTGGGTGGCTGTGACATTGAAATGAAGAAAGGCATGTCATGTGCTGGCACATTGCGAAGCCTTAGCTAATGTTGGCAACATACAAACGGGCGTGACCGCTCTTTCAGCTGTGTGCTATGGGCTGACTTCATGTATATGGGGCTCAGATCCTTTTTTACACAAGACCTTTCTCAAGTACTTTATGCCCTAAATGGTGGAGGTAGAATGGGGGAAAGCACAAAAATTGTGGCAATTTCCATATTAGTCATATTGTAGGTGTTGTCACATCTATAGTGCAGAAGTCACCTTGGAAAGGATTTTAGCCCTTTCAGAAGGGGGTTTAGTCATACTGATTAAATTTTTTAGGGCGGCCCAAGAACAATGCCATTCCTTCATTCTTTCATTCAACAAACTTTTATTGAGCACTTAGAATGTGTAAAATAATAAACTAGGCTAGGAGATAAGGATTCAGGGATGTGTAGGATCAATAAAATTCCTCCCCTTAAGAAGCATATGTTCTAGTGGGGAAGACACAAAATTAAGTATTTTGTATGTAGTCTGCAGTGACAAGTGCTAGGAGGAAAAGTAAAGTAGGGGAAAGAGACAGCATTGCCTTCGGGGGGACCCAGGGTGCAGCCAGCTCTGAACCCAGGGGCACAGGCTGCAGGGCACAGCTGAAGGGCATTGCTCCTGACTGTCTCTGGGGCTGTGCTTCCTCATTCGGGCAAGCTCTTCCGTTTTGAGAAATGAGATGAGAGAATGACCACATGTCTGCTCTGTCGCTAATTATAGGCAGTGAATCTGGGCAGTCATGACCACAGGGATCACAGCTGGGATGAGGCAGAGGTGACAATCTCCTCCTGCCTGTACCCCTGTGCTGGCCCATCACTGTGTGTGTGTGTGTGTGTGTGTGTGTGTGTGTGTGTGTGTGTGTGGTTGTTGTGATGGGGACTGGGGTGGGACGGGGAGATGGCTGGCTGGGTATACATAAAGTCTGTCTCAGAACACCTGAAATGCAGACCTCCTTTGGCAAGACTTTCTGTGACTTGGGTATATTATCTTCACAGCTCACAGCTTCATGGGACATTTGTGCAGATGAAATTGATCAGCAGCAGGAGGAAAATAGCCGTTGCCTAGGCAACCAGCTGATGACTCATCTCGGCTTTGAAGCAGCCAAAGCCATGAGACTGCAGTAATTTTCCAGATGCTTAACCCGCCCTCCTCTTTCTCTCTCCCTCTGTCTCCATCTTTCATTTCTTTCTCCACACCCACTTCCCCAGGTCCCTCACTGGACGCTGCCCACCTGGGTCCTGGGCTCTCTGAAGCAGGTATAGAGACCCCATCCCACCACTGCACGTGTGATTTGATCTGTGCTGCTCCCCATTCTAGCACCCAGAAAATGGCCAGGCTGCAAAAGTCTTGTTGCCACAGAGCCACCAAGATGCTGCTTGTTGCCATTAATCAGAAAAACCTTAAGCATATCTAGTACATTTTCTCCTCATCTAATCTAACCTGCACTCATCCGTTTATCCCAGAGATCTGCAGAGGCTTCCTTCCAGGAGACGTAGTTATTCCTTCGGCCTCCCCAAGCAAAAGTGCAGAAATAATTTTTAAAGGTGACAAAGCTCCCCTTTGCCAGCTGCTTTCTCTGCTGGGTTTTCCCATCCTCTAGCCCTAACTTTCCCACTCATAATTTAGAGTCTGATTTTCTAGGCCCTTCTTAATTATCCATTATAATCCTCTCTAAAATGCAAAGTGATAGAAACTTAAACCATTCCCTTCCCAAAGGCATTTTCATCTTAGTAAAGGACTTTCAAAGGCAAAATATTTCAAGACCCAAAGGAAAAAAATCTTTAATTAGCCTTTTGAATACAAATCTAGGCAGTGGGGTCTTGGGCAGTGGGCTATGTCTGGTAAGGTTTTCTTCTGCACTTTATATGTGCGGCACTTGTGCGCTGCTGCTGCTTACTTAAAAAACATTCGTGTTGGATACAAGTTATTACTTCAATTCTGGATCCCACCCCCTTCTATATGCATGTATTCTATTCACACTTGTGCATGTACACACACACACACACACACACACACACACACACCCCTTGAGCAGCAGGAGCAGCTGATGGGGAAACAACAGATCCCAGGGATGAAGGTTGGTCTGCTCACTTCTACTAATTGGATGTATGTCAAGCATCTACCACGTGTAGACCATGGCAGTGGGCACTGGGATTGGGATGCCCACATGCTCTCGCAACAGCCTATAGTCAGAAAGGAATAGAGCACCGCAGACCCACACTCCTGTGGGAGTGAGTAATACGGTCTGGGGAGAGGGTACTGGGTATGGCTGCCCTTTGGAGTTTGTCCTCTGGGCCCCTTTACTGCTTTGTGCCTTAATTAATTCAGTTGGCTCAGGCCTATGAGATCTTTCTCACTGGTGTCCCACCACATTGTCACTCCATGTTGGGCTGACCAGCCTGCAAAGCCGCCAGACCCACAGATAGATGCTCATTTCCCTTCATCCTACCCTGAAGACAGCTCTCCTCTGGTCTTGGGCACCCTCATGGTCTGAGAAGAAGCTGACTGGTGTATCCTCCCAGTTTCTCTGAACATTGAAACATATAGAAACACAGGAAGCTTCTGAGATAGACGAGACCTTAGAGGGTCCGCACTCCAACCATCTGTCCAGCGCAGGCATCCTTCTAAAGCATCTTGATGGCTGTCATTTTCCTCTCACTGTACCTGAGTGCCCAGGAACTGGCAGCTGCTTCTCACTAGGCAGCCTCTTTTGTTTTTGAACAGAATTTATTGTTAATTTATTTATGCATTTATTGAGCAATTCCTTCAGTAAAGATGAATTGAAATGCCTGTGGTGTGTTAGACACTGGAGGTGCAATGGTGAGCGTGGCTTATGGTTTACGGGGGAGGCAGAATTGACTGCACGATCACGCAGGGCTAGAACGCCAATGGGAAGAGTGCTGTGAGGCAGCTGCGCAGGGAGCTACGAGACCATAAGGTCGGGGACTCTGGGCCAGTGGGCCTGGGAGGCAGCGGCCGGGAAGTTCAGGGGTGGCTTCCTTGGGAAAGTGATGCGGAGGCCAAAGAGTGGAGTTAGCTGGGTAGGGTAGGGGCAGGGCAGGAGGGAAGAGCATTCCAGGCAGAGGGAATAGACTGATAAATCCTCTGGAAGTGGCAGGAACCACAGCAGGTTCGAGAAAGGGAAGGAAGGCCAGTGTGGCTTGAGAATCCAGTGAGGGGGCGAGGGGCAAGAGAAGTGGCTGGCAAGGCTGGTGGGTGGATGGAATGTGGCTTCCAGGACATCGTAGTGAAGGTTCCAGCTGACTCTCAGTGTAGCTCAGATGGGGGAACAATGATTTCTTCCTTTTTCTCCCCTTCTTCCTCTTCCCCACATTGCTCTCCTCCTCTTCTTTTTTTTTTTGTGGGAGGGGGTGATCTATAACTAATTTGGTCTTTCTCAGAAACCCCATCTGCTGAGGAGCAAAAATTTCAGTTTCAAAGCTTAGTGTGAATTAAAAGTATAAATACAGACGGTCCCCAATTTACAACGGTTCAACTTAAGATTTTTCGACTTTACGATGGTGTGAAACTGTCACAATTTCGATGCGATGTACAGTATTCAATAAGTTACATGAGCTATTTTACACTTTATTATAAAATAGGCTTTGTGTTAGATGATTTTGCCCAACTGTAGGCTGATGTTAAGTGTTCTGAGCAAGTTTAAGGTAGGCTGGGCTAAGCCATAATGTTCGGTATGTTAGGTGTAGTAAATGCATTTTCAACTGTGTCAACTGAAGGATGAGGAGGTTCACAGATTTGGAAAGGAGAGCTTTATTTCTCACGAAGGGCTGCAGCCTGCAGGGTGGCCATTCTGACAGACCGAGAAGCAACAGTTTCAGGCAGAAGCCGAGAGCTTGTACTCTGAGAGAGGGACCACAGGAATGGGAATTTATGCTGAGCGGGGTGGTCAAATATGCATATTAAAAAAGCTACAGGAGAAGTTGTGAATATTTATGAGAAGAGAAACAGGTACATACACAGATGAGCTTTATGCTACTTCGTGGGATCCATGTTCAGAAAATGGCAGCCTCAGCATGATCCTAGGGTACAGGCATTGGCCCTCTGACACCAAAAAGTAAAACAGAGCACACCAAAATCCTCACTGCACGTCTTCCGTAGACTGGCCAGAACCGCTCCCTGGTGGTCTCTTATCAGGAAGAAATGATGGTCAGTTGTGCAGAGACCACACAAAGGGAGGAGCAGCTTTAGGGGGTTGATTGAAATCAGGTGAAGCAAGTCTTTTCAAAAGGCTGGTTCTGTTTAACCCTCAGGGAAGAAAGCCTCAGGGTGGTTAACGAGGGAGGGGGTATAATGAGGCATGTCTAACCTCCCATCCTGTCATGGCCAGGAGGTCAGTTTTGAAGTTTCTCTGGGGTCTACTTAGCCAAGAAGAGATCTGTTCAGTTGGTTAGAGGTTTAGGATTTTATTTTTACTCCTCAATTTTATGAGATATTTTCAACTTATGATGGATTTATTGGGACATAATCCCATCATAAATTGAGAGGCATTCGTAATCTTTTTTTTTGAGTAAATGTGCTCAGATTCAGCTACCCTTACCTGCAACTCTTCAAGGTGATTTCTAAAGAATTGAGGTCAGTTTTGGCTAACTTGGTATTTGTAATAGTAATGACAAAAGGGACCAGTGATCCAGGCTGTCTTCTGCCTCTTTTGGTCTCTGCAGCAGTGTTGCCTGTCTTCCTGGCCACCACTTACTCTTTGTGGCTGTGATCTGCTGCTTGTGCACCTTGAAGCCGGGTTCTTTTTCTTTCTTTCTCTCCAATTGCTCAGAGCCCAGAACCTGCCCCCAGGATGGTCTGACCTTGCCTCAGCTCTTGACATATTTCTGTCATGTCCCCCAAATGGCTTTTGCCTGAGTGTCCATCTGAAGCTTGTGAAGCAGGGATTTCTGATTTCTGTTCCAGTAAGTCCTGGTGTGCTGTTGGCTCTCAGCACAGTGCTCACTGTGTATGGGACTAGATGTTTTGTCTTCTGCCACAGATCAGCAAGGAGAACCTTCTCTGTACTGTGGGCAACTCATGGTCTCGGCAGCCAGATTTGACTCTGGATTAACCCAAAGGAGAAGATAAAGGAATTCAGAAAATCTTCTCTTGCATGTCTACTGGCATGCTGCAAAAATCCATTTTCCAGTAAAAAATCTGGAGACAAAATGGCTGACCAGAGACACCAGCTGCTAGATTGTCTCAGAAAGAAGGAAAAGTTTTAGGTGAAAAAGAAACAAATAAACAATCATAGATTGGATGTAATTCCGGGGGAAAAGTGCCAGAACTTACAAGAGATTCCATAGGAAGAAGTTGTGGAGAACAACAAGAAGGAGCAAGATATCAGCAGTGGCTCGGAGAGGCTTGGAGTCCAGTGAAAAGAGTAGGTGGAGTGGTTTGTTTTTCCCTCCTTCACATCTCTGGCAGTCAGCAGGCTCCTGAGCTGCTGGAGAGCCCTTCTGCCCTCATGAGCCCAAAAGCTGCTGCTGCTAGTGAACAGGGAGCTTCTTGAGGACAAAGTTCTAGGCTGCCAGCCCCCTTGGGGTGCTTCCAGTCACCAGAGACCCAAGCCAAGATGGTAGGTGCCATATTGCTTCTCCACCCACTGTGTACCTTGTTCCTCTCCATGGATCTTCAGCCCCTCAGTTTTCATCTTGCTCATTTCCACAAAAATATTTCCCAACTCTGGCTGGTGGGTCCCAGGGGATCTGCGTGAGTCCAGAGCCTGGACATTCTAGGAGGGCTGCCTTCAAGAGAGAGGGATAGAGATGACCAGAGTGTTAGCTTTCCTTCATTCAGACTCTTTTCCTCCCATTCCCCTTTCTCACCTGTGGCTGCTGAGAGAGACACTTGAGCCAGGGCTCTGAGGAGCTGCTGCTTCCCTTCTGCTGGGGCTTCCACAGACAGTGGGGCTCAAATCTTTCCTCTTAAACACCTGAAGAGTACTAAAGGGTGCTTGAACTGTGAGCTCCCTGCTCCCCAGTCCCCACCCTGGTGATGCTTGCCTGGCTGCTCCATCAGAGCAGGGCACACCCTGAAGTGGAGGGACATCAAACCTGCTTGAGCACTCCATAGGCAACTCAGGACCAGCATGCTTTTTCCAGGCATGGTCAGGGATTGACCTTTGGGGACCCAGGAACAGGCCTACAGGCCAGATCCCACACCCCCAGGACTTGATATCATGTTGCTTGGGGGCACAGAGGGGAGATTTGTGAACTAATCTTGGAAGGTGAGGGAGTCCATGTGGGCAGACCTGAAAAGAGAGCACAGTGTGGTTTCCAGCCATAACACACTCATGGAACACCTCTACCCCAACAAGAAAGCCATGCTTCCAGCCCAGGATCCTGGAAAGGGAAACTCCCAGCCTGCAGCACCATTGTAGGGGAGCTCAGCTTGTTTAAGTTCCTGCCTGCCAGCAGATGCCAGAAAAAGACCATGGAGCAGGGGACGGGGGATAAGAGCAAAACCCACTCCCAACAGCCAGATTGTGGATATCAGATGGCCCCCACCTCCACAAGCAGAATTTCTGGCCAGGTGGGGCCACCTCAACCCCTCCCTGGTGGCTTTCTCCAGAAGCCTAGATGTGGACCTTTGAACCCTGCTGAGACAGCTACCCTACCAGCTTTTGTGGAGCCTGAGGGCAGTTTCACCCAACCCATCCATGCTCAGCCCTACTCCCACCTCTGCTGAGGTGAAAAATAAGGACTCATCTGGAAGTTCCAGGGCCCCACCCACCACCTGGGGCATTTGAGTGCTTCTTCTGAGGGGCTAGAGCAGGTCACAGTTCCCAAAAACAACACTGCAGCTTGTTCATTCTGGCAAGCACCTCCTACTGACAGGGAGGTCAATTTGCACAGCCCTTTACCATATTTACTGACTCAATCATACAGGGTATGGTTGATTCTTCCACAAGCACCACCTATTGTCTCAGAGTTGTTCAGTTCAAAGAATCTTTTGATTTCCAACTTAATTTCATTTTTGACCCAATAATATTTCAGCAGCAGGTTGTTTAATTTCCACGACTTTGTGTAGAATTGAGTGTTTTTCTTGGAGTTGGTTTCTAGTTTTATTCCACTGTGGTCTGAGAAGACACATGGCATGATTTTGACTTTTTAAAATGTGCTGAGATTTATTTTGTGCTGTTTATCTCTTTGCTTAGCTCTAGTAGGGTTTGCATCATGAATCTGGGTGCTCCTTTGTTAAGTGCATAAATATTTAGGATTGCTATGTCTTCTTGTTGAATTTCTCCCTTTACCATTGTATAATGACCATCTTTGTCTTTCTTTACTATGGTTGATCTGAAGTCAATGTTATCTGATATGAGAATGGTTACACCTCCTTTCTTTTGGTTCCCATTTGCATGAAATATTTTTTTCCATCCCTTCACCTTGAATCTGAGTCCTTGTGGGTTAGATATATTTACTGGAGGCAGCAGATACTCAGGTTGTATTTTTTCATACATTCAGCCAGCCTGTGTTTCTTGAATGGGGCATTCAAACTGCTCATATTGATTGACTGGATTGATATGTGGGATGCTGTTCTGTTCATCCTTTTGGGTAGTACCTTATTGCTTTGTTTTACCTCTTGTGCTCTTGTTTTATATGAGCTCTGAGCTTCTGATTTTGGGTGAATTTAAATTTGTGGGTGCCTATTTTGCTGGTCCATGTATAATGTGGTTCTGAGTATTTCCTGCAGGACGGATCTGGTCTTGACATATTCCTTCAGTGTTTGCTTGTCTGGAAAAGTCTTTATTTCTCCTTCATATATAAAACTCAGTTTTGTAGGATACAACATTATAGGCTGGTAGTTCTGTTTAAGAAGACTGAAGATGAGGCCTCAATCCCTTCTGGATTGCAAGGTCTCAGTTGAGAAGTCTGCAGTTAGCCTGATGGGGTTTCCTTTGTAAGTTACTTGATGTTTTTGCCTTACATCTCATAAGAGTTCTTCCTTCGTGTTGACTTTGGCCAGTCTGATGACTATGTGTCTTGGTGATTTCCTCTTTGCAATGAATCTCCCAGGTGTTCATTGAGATTCTTGCACCTGGGTGTTTAAATCTCTAACAATAGCAGGGAAGTTCTCCTCAATTGTTTCCTCAAATAGATTTTTCAGCCCTTGTGCACTTTTATGCATTTTCTTCTTCACCTTCAGGGTTGTCTATGATTCTTATATTGGCCATTTCACTTAATCCCATGTTTTTTTGTAGGCTTTGTTCATTTCTTTCATTCTCTGTTCTTTATTTTTGACTGAGTTAATTCAAAAGAGCTGTTTTCAAGATCTGAGATTCTTTCTTTTGCCTGAAACAGTAATAAAAAAAAAAAAGCATTTTACAGATTCAACATAATCCCCATCAAAATACCAATGTCATATTTCACAGATCTAGAAAAAATAATTCTACACTTTGTTTGGAACCAGAAAAGAGCCCAAATAGCCAAAGCAATCTTAAGCAAAAAGAACAAATCTGGAGGCATCAACTTACCAGACTTCAAACTGTACTACAAGGCTATAGTAATGAAAATAGCATGGTATTGGCACAAAAATAGAGACATAGGACAATGGAACAGAACAGAGAACCCATACATAAAACCACCCACATACAGCCAATTGATCTTTGACAAAGCAGGCAACAATTTACACTGGTCAAAAGAATCCCTATCCAATAAATGGTGCTGGGAAAATTGGATAGCCACATGCAGAAGAATGAAACAGGATGCATATCTTTCACCACTCACAAAAAGCAATTCAAGATTGATAAAGGACTCAAATGTAAGTCATGAAACTGTAAGAATTCTTGAAGAAAATGTTGGAAAAACTCTTCTAGATATTGGTCTAGGCAAAGAATTTATGAAAAAGACCCCAGTGGCAATCACAACAACAACAAAAATAAATTAATGGGACTTGATTAAATTAAAATGCTTCTGCAGAGCTAAGGAAATAATCAACAGAGCAAATAGACAACTTACAGAGTGAGAGAAAATATACACAAGCTATACATGTAATAAAGGGCTAATAGCCAGAATGTACAAAGAACTCAAGTAAATCAGCAAGGAAAAGCAAACAACTCCATTAAAAAGTGGGCAAAAGACATGAACAGAAGCTTTTGAAAATAAGATAGACAAATGGCCAATAAATAAAAAATGCTCAACATCATTAATTATCAAGGTAATGCAAATTAAAACCACAATAAGATATCATCTTATGCCAGGTAGACTGGCTTTTATTAAAAAGTCCAAAAGCAATAGATGCTCATGTGGA
>RJWJ010024634.1:0-24654 GCA_004363605.1 Indri indri | reverse complement strand
TAGTGTTGAGGAGTTTTGTCTTAGATTATGATATTTCAAGTTTCCTTCTTTAATGTGGCCAAATTTGCAGTTAAAACCCAACCCGAACCGAAATAAAATAACCAAAACCACTACCAGGTAGGGGAAACAGAATAAACCTAATGGTCAATTTGTATTAATAGTTATAGTATTCCTGATATAAAATGACATCAAAAGGATACAGTACCTTCCTTATTGTATTTATTATATTATCTATCAAAATGGTAAAGCCAACCTCATTTTTACAGTTGTTTTGCATTTCTGTATGTTCCTGGTCTTGCTTGGTTTTCAGAATGGAGCATCAAATGCTAGATGTTCTAGGCTTGCAACTGCATTATCAAAAGTGAGGTGGGTGCAGAAATCTGCTTCTAGCCAGGGCAAATCCCCCAAACACAGGCATGAATAGAGAATCTGAAGGGCAGTGATCAGGGGTGGCCATAGCCACACATGCCAACAGGGGCCTGGTAGGGAGAAAGCCAAAGACCCTTGGTATGTCACCATCCTGACAAGCATTCACAGCTTTTTAGAGGTGTTTGATAACACCTAGAGGTCGCACACATCTATAACTCTCTTTTGAGCTACTCTGGGATTAGGAAATGGAATTGTGGGATGGTATAAACGTACAGTGTCAAGCAAGGTGCAACATGTACTTTCTTGCTGCCTTAACATAGACTTTATTGACTTTAGCAAACCTCACCCTATTCTCATAAACCTGGCAAACATAAAAAACCAAAACAGCCTGGCTCACCTGGTGTTTTTCTTTGTCTTTCTCCAAATATATTCAAGTTTGGAGAGGTTGTCCAGACTTGTCAGTCAGGAAAAATGTGGTTGTAGCCCTTCTGTTCAGAAGGGCTACTACCAAAAAAGCACACATATCTGGGCCATCTATATGTAAGGCGCCCTTTCTGAAGAATGTCATGAATTTTTGCCATGGAAATAAAAGTATTGCCAGTTTAGGTTAAAAAAAGTA
Organism: Indri indri; assembly: GCA_004363605.1. Classification (NCBI taxonomy): domain Eukaryota; kingdom Metazoa; phylum Chordata; class Mammalia; order Primates; family Indriidae; genus Indri; species Indri indri. The sequence goes on along the minus strand of RJWJ010024634.1, from coordinate 23,666 downwards.
AAACCATAGCACTAAGAAAGAACCTAAGATAGGAAATAAAAAAATAAATAAAATCACATTAGCAGCCGGGCGTGGTGGCTCATGCCTGTAATCCTAGCACTCTGGGAGGCCGAGGCAGGAGGATTGCTCAAGGTCAGGAGTTCGAGACCAGCCTTAGCAAGAGTGAGACCCCTGTCTCTACTAAAAATAGAAAGAAATTAGCTGGACAACTAAAGATACATAAAAAAAATTAGCCGGGCATGGTGACGCATGCCTGCAGTCTCAGCTACTCGGGAGGCTGAGGCAGAAGGATTGCTTGAGCCCAGGAGTTTGAGGTTGCTGTGAGCTAGGCTGATGCCACGGCACTCTAGCAAGGGCAACAGAGTGAGACTCTGTCTCAAAAAAAAAAAAAAAAAATCCCATTAGCACATCTGGGACCTGTATCCATCAAGGCAAACGTCTGACTCAAACCTTGTTTCCATGTATCCCATTTCTGCAGTCTTCTAGACGATGCATCTAGTGAGTCGTTTCCTTCCACTTCAGCATGCTGTGTGAGATAACTCCCATTTCAGTCCCAGCGCTTTGCAATGGTTTGCAGTAGACCCCGGTGTTGTCTTCTAAGAACTAGTTTGGTATATGTCAAATTTGGCAGCCACAGTACTCTTTCAATAATGCAGGTAATTGCTCAAACTCCAAACTTTAAATTAGTTTGGAATACAGCCATGTGCTGCATAATGATATTTTGGTCCATGCTGACCTGAATATATGACGGTAGTCCCATAAGATTATAATACCATATTTTTCTGTGCCTTTTCCATGTTTAGATTTGTTTAGATACACAAAAACCATTGTGTTACAGTTGCATGCAGTATTCAGTACAGTAACATGCTGTATGGGTTTGTACTCTAGGACTGCAGTCCCCAGCTCCTGGGCTGGGGGTTGGTACCAGTCTGTGGCCTGTTAGGAAAAAGGCTGCACAGCAGGAAGCGAGCAGTGGGTGAGCTAGTGAAGCTTCATCTGTATTTATAGCCTCTCCCCATCCCTTGCATCACTGCATAAGCTCCACCTCCTGTCAGATCAGTGGCTAGTTTAGATTCTCTTAGGAGTCCGAACCCTGCTATAAACTGCATATGCAAAGGGATCTAGGTTGTGGCTCCTTATGAGAATCTAATGCCTGATGATGAGGTGGAGCTGAGACGGTGATGCTAGCACTGGGGAGCGGCTACAAATACAGGTTATCATTTGCAGGAGGTTTGACTGACCAATAAATGTGCTTGAATCATCCCCAAATCATCCACCCCCCTTCACATGTGTGGAAAAATTGTCTTCCGTGAAACCGGTCCCCGATGCCAAAAAGGTTGGGGACCGCTGATCTAGGAGCAATAGGCTATACCGTATAGCCTAGGTGTGTAGCAGGCTGTACCCTCCAGCTTTGCATAAGAGCATCTATGATGCTGGCACAATGACAAAATCGCCTAACGATGCATTTCTCAGAATGTATTTCCGTCATTAAGGGACACATACTGTATTCGTTTTTCACTTGTAGACAATCACAAGATTTGGGGGAGAAAGGATGGAAACAAAAGGGGGGAAATACAGGTATAGAATTCACCAGGCAACGTGCTTTGTGTTGAAATTAAAAGAACATTCATCTTAATCCAATCTTGGTCTAAGAAGCATTATTTTTTTCCCCACAATTTAACTGCCCATTTAAATTAAGACCTTGCTGATTCAGGATCCACTAATTGGTAATATTCAGATAGGTCCTGGGTTTAAATATCTTTATGGTGTCAATGAAGAAAGGATATGTTAGCCAAGTGAACATTATAATCAAGATTAAAGACTGAATATTTAGCTACTTATGAAAATAAAATATTTTAGCACACATTCAAGAATTTAATAGATAAATATAGCATACAAATATGCTGGCATGCTAATGTAAAATAATCCAAAAGTCCTCTATTTAACCAGAAATAATGTATCTTATTAGTTTCATCTACTAAAATATGTTTCACACACTGAGTGTGTTGACTCAACAGTGCAGAGATTCTCAATTGTGGGGCTTATTGGTAACATACGAATAGCTTTTTAAATGCTATTCTCCAGAGATTCTAATTTAAGTATTTGAAATAGGACTCAAACATTTCTTAGTTTTAAAATCTCCCAAGACGATTTTAATGCTAGGCAGGAATGAGAATCACTATTTTAGTACATTGTAAAAGCAACTTACTTGGTCATAAGCAGCTTTTTAAAAATGAAATGCAATATAATAGAATATACTCGAATGTAGACAATATAGTAAGGACAGTCTTAATTTGTGAAACTTCTGTGTTGGCTATGTTTCGGAGTGTCAATGTGTAGATATAAGTATTTACTGCGTTGCAATATAAAATATATTTTTGACTCTAAATTGCAATAATCTGCTTTGATAATCTGTACTGATGTTCTGTGCACAAACTGAATTAACAAGGTTTATATGAAATTACGTTTCTATTAATAAGAACTTTCTTGTGAAATTCAATTGGTTTTAGTGTACTGTATAAGGTTAAGAACACAGATTCAGGAGCTAAACTACTTGAGTTTAAAGCCCTGATCTGCCACTAACTGGCTTTAGTGACCATGAGCAAATTACTCAATCTCTCTGTATCTCAGTTTCTTCAATCGTAAAATAGAAAAAATAATAGTTGTCACTTTGTAAGATGGTTGTGAGGATTAAATGAGTTAATGTTCGTATTGCATTACAGTAGCCAATACAGTAATATGTAAATACATTTTTATTAAATAAATAAGATTAAAATAATTTATTTGGACCTTCCTTCAAAGAAATAGCAAAATTTTGTTCTAAAGCACATATTTCACTATCAAAAGAACATAGCCAAGTTATTTGTCAATTAAAATACTGTAAATAAATACGTATATAAATAAATAAAATTAAAATACAAGAAGAAGAAGAAGAAGAAAGCTAAAGGATGGGATTTATAACCAATAATTCACTGGAGAAAGGTGTAAAAATCAAACCTAATTTTATGTTAAACTGATTGGGAGAATAAGTTCTAGAACTTTGAAAGTGTTCTTTGTCGGCATCTCTGAATAAAAACGTTTCAATTCACTCGTATCTTTTACTTTAGCACATTGAATGTTTTAATATTTAATCATGAAATTATTTCTATCCCTATTTCAGTCAAAACTCGATGTGATACACTGCCTTTTGGATGTCGTGTGAATATCCTATGATCTTTTAATGCACCGATTCACTTAACCAAATGAAGTTTCCCTGAAAGCTATTTTGTTTAGCACATGTTGCAAACATAGCACAGAAGTAGGAGAGGTCAGCAAAATTTAGGTTCCTATAGTCACTTGAGTGGATGTCAGTTTTGGATGTGGAAAATTATAGGCTCCGTGATAAATATTTCAGGCTGCTGACTACAATGAAGAGTAATTAAACCAGCTAAGACAACAGGTGCTGGATGGGGGAAATGCTGCCTTTTATCTTGAAGTTGTGGGTGCATGCACTAAATGTGCTCATCGGGTTCTTTTCTCTATTATTCACTGAATACCCTGGGGAGATTATTCTATTGCCAGCATTTATAAGATATAATGAAACCACATTAAATATGTATCTGATTGCTACCAACTGTGTAGAAAGAGTATGCTAACTATGGTTATGTATGGCGAGTTAGACTCCAATGTTCAACTTCACTGTGTGACTTCTTTTTGCTCGAACCATGGGCCTTCACTGTTTCGCTGACCTTTAATTCAAGCATCAGATATCTTTATTTGTTTGTTTGTTAAATAAAAATTTTAAGAGAGTCGTAATAAGGTATATGCTTCTCTTAGACTGAAGTGTTTTTAACATATGGTATATGAACAAGCAAGATGGAAAATGATTTTAATCTTAGCAGTTTTAATTACATATCTCTTTGAAATATTGAGTACCATATTTCACAACACATCTCATTTTAACTTCCTCCAACTCCTAGACTTCTCCTTAAAAACAAAAAGAAAATGTTTTTAAAATAATGTGGTGCTTCAATTTTGTTTAACAAGGAATTATGTCCATATTAGATGTCTAAAATGAGGCAATCAGTGTGAGAGCATTTTATTAAATAAGATGCTGTACAAATGACTTATGATGGTCTTTTTAAAAACTTTCTCTTCTAAAACATTAAAAAGTTTCTAATCTTTTACTTCCTACTTGTATAGAAGATGAATATAATTAAATGACAATCAAACTGCTTTTTGAAATGTAGAAGTAACTCTCATGTATATATTACCCCTTTTTATTATAACTTTTCCTTTATACAAGGATACACATTTTCCCAGGATTATAAAGGCTCAGAAATCTCCTCTATGTACATATAGATCAATACTTGTTCATCAGTGGAAAATTTATGGTGTGTGGTTAAGCTTACTGACCTCCAAAGAAAAAACATAAATCTGATAATGCACAGTAACCTTTAATTATTTTTCTACAAAACTAATGCAATAAATTTAAAGATTGTCTTAAATTTACATACACTATGTTAATAATGTATGTTATAATGTTTCAAATAAATTTATAATGTTATAATGTTTCAAATAAATTCGCTACCAGAGTACCTGAGAGCTTACTGATAATGCCATATACAATTTAATGAGAAACTATGTCTTTTATACATTGTAGCATAGAAAAATTAAAAATATCTCTAAAAATTTATGAAAAAGAGTTTGAATTTTACTTTTTTTTTTTTTTTTGAGACAGAGTCTCACTCTTTTGCCCGGTCTAGAGTGCTGTGGCATCAGCCTAGCTCACAGCAACCTCAAACTCCTGGGCTTAAGCGATCCTCCTGCCTCAGCCTCCCTAGTAGCTGGGACTACAGGCATGCGCCATCGTGCCTGGCTATTTTTTTCTATTTTTAGTTGTCCAGCTAACTTTTTCTATTTTTGGCAGAGATGGGGGTCTCACTCTTGCTCAGGCTGATCTCGAACTCCTGACCTTGAGCGATCCTCCTGCCTCAGCCTCCCAGAGTACTAGGATTACAGGCATGAGCCACGGTGCCCAGCTGATTCTGATTTTTAATACTGGGATATAGCAGATTATTTCATCAAAAAACAAAACAAGACAGTTTATTCAATGAAATATTTGGTCACAGTTGACATTTTATACCAAATTCCCTCAATATTAATTATATGATTTATTTTGCTAAATTTATGTAACGAACCAACTGTCCTATGTTTACATGTGTATATTTCCAATAGGAACATTGATTACCTAGCTATGTCCTGTAAGTAGGGTATAGCCCCATGATTAGAGAATAATATTAAGTGTTCTTGAGGATTTATTCTCTTAAGTCTAGACATGATGAATGAATGAATCTAAGACCATTAAGAAGAGTCCTTGGGTAGTAGCAATTAAGGGTATAAACAACATAATCATAAAGGAATGATTAATTTCACGTTTGAATGATCCAGCTTTGGATTAATTGCGTCGTAAGGCATTAAAGGGTTGGGGAGGATCGGTGATACTCCCACCTCCCCACCTCTGCTGGGGGCCATCATGATGGGGGCAGGTGAAATTAGTCAGAAATTCCCAAAGGAAAGGTGAATCTGAAGGGTCGAAAATCAGGATTTTAGTCTTCCTCCATTGTAAATCCTGAAGATTTCTTTTCTTAGGAAGTTAGTGGTTGCCTTAAATTTGTTCCAACAGTTTTGAATTTGAGCACTAGTGATTTTCAGTATATTAGTTTTGACTGTTCCTTTCTCGCTTAACGTCCTTTTATTCATCTGGTGAATTTGCGAGCAGGTTGTTTCTTGGAAAGTGTAGGCACAGCCTTCTGCTTTTTTTTTCTAAGAGAGTTAATCCAGTGAGTGACCTGGGACGGGGCGATTAATCTCTTTCCACTAGTAATCTCTATCAGCTTCTCCCACCAAACTGGTACCAAAAATGCAACAGTGTAGGTAGCAGCAAACTCCCAACCAGATTGTTGGGCAACAGTCCCGTCTAGAATTTCTAGCGCCACCATGGTTTAAACCAATCCTAGAGCAAAATTAAGAGGTTAATAACAGACAAATGGGCAAGAAAACTGGCCTCCCCACCGGGTGACATGACTTATGAGCACGAACTAGTTCACGAAACAGACAACAGAGTATGTTACTAAAACAAACACCAAGAAACTAGATATTTAAATGAAGAGCTCAGGTAACGGATTCTTTTACCAGTGAGATATTTCAGGACAGTTGGGATGTAATCGTAAGCTTTAGGAAAATAAGTCTAGGATGATAATTGTAAATTCTGGAATAAATAAAATTTTCTCCATCTTGCACTTGCTGAGATTCCATTCCAAGTGGAATCATGGGGAAAAACCTAGATTCCACCAATCGAACTAAGACAGTTTGCAGCAATGTAATATGAATAAAAAAATGTGTACAGCAAAATATCTTCAATATTCATTCTCACCTCTGGATAAAATCTTTTAAAGGTTTTCCCTTTCCTTTATTCTTCTGAGTTTTATTTATATATGTAACTCACAGATGGATGTCAGTTTAAAGGCAGTAATCCAGGTAGAGAACTGGGCTATGCTTATGGTCTCTGAAGTGACCAGGGCTAGTATTATGACCTAGAGAACAATGGAAAGACAGCCAAGGTAGCCAAGAGGACATAAAAAGACAACACAAGTATGATTTGACGATTAGGCACACATTTGACTTTGTGCTTTGTATCAAGCAAGCTAATGACTAGAATTTGGAACCCCATCTCCACTCTTTCTTGGACAGACAAAAATGGAAAGAAGTTGGCTATAAAGTGATAAGGTTACTTGAGTCTCCCTTCTCTTGGCATGCCGCCTTATCTTGTAAGGCCAAAGCAGATGCTAATCTGAGAAGCACTGTAGCTTAATTTCTAAGAATGTAAGGTGTTCTGACAAATTCCTTTAATTGGTCACAATCGGTAGCACTGAGGTTAAGACCTGTTCAAAACGACAGCAACGATAAAAAGGACAATGGGAAAAGCGAGTGGAGATAAAGATATTTTTCCTTTATCAGGTTGAACAGAACTACTCTCCCCTCCTCCTCCCTCCCACGGTGAAAAGACTGCAAAGCCCAAGGAAACAGAAACAGACATGAAGCTTTTCCAAATAAGCCAAAATTCAAATCTAGTCCAGTTCTTCGGTACTAAATTTTTAATCAATCATTTGGGAAATTTGAGCATAACAGGCTTGGAACTGGAAGGCTTTGCAGAGAAACAAAACCCAGAAAGCTCTGAGTGGTAGATTCTTTACTTTTTTTTTTTTTTTTCAAATAGGAAAGGTTAGAATAGGAGATATTTACTGACCTCCCTCACGCTAACAGTTCTAAGATAAATATGTGTCAACCTGCCCTGTTTTTTTTTTAGACTACAGTTAGAATTTATAAAAAATTAAACAATGTCACACCAGTTTCTCAGTTCTTTATACAGCAGCTTTTTGCCTAGACTATTAGACATCTCATCAGGAAAATATTTTGCATCTATTGAAGAAGGAACTTGATTTTACCCGGATAATTCATCCCTTGCCCTGGGCTGACAGCAAGAGGGCCAAGCTCTCCATATGTTGAACAACATTCCACAATGGCATAAATACACCAGACAGGTTTCGTGGCTGTTACTACTTGTTTCTATGTCAGATAGGGACATTTCCATCTCTCAAAACTTTCCTGAATTTTTTCTTTCCTTTTCTGTATACCTTTCGCTGATATATGGCAACATACCAACGTAAATTCAGTAGGATTTAACTAATACCTATAAAGTCATGAAATCCCTTTTCACTTACCTGTAGGATCCTTTCTTTTCTAAAAAATTGGCTCCTTAAGATGGTACTACAGCAGAGATCCTGTAAGATCCTTATTTTAATTGTCAGCCTGGGTTCAGCATGTATCAAAACCTCATCATTATATAATACAAACCTCTGTTTGTAGATGGTGTAAGTTCTCCCCTTCAGGGTGTGAATTGCCAGGTGTCCCAAACCGTGGTATTCTCCAAAATCTGTCTCATTAATCTGCTTCCTAGACAGAAATTTTCATTATTCAATCCTTTGTTTCACTTAGACTAAATAGAAATGTCTACATGAGGCTGCTGTTTACAGGAACACATAGTCTGTATGTAAGATGCATAGAGTAGATACAATTTTGCTCAAATTGTATTAACTCATCTTTGATCTCCCATGTAACGGTGAGTATTGTAGGATGTAGGACATGCACTCGATTTTATGCCAAACCAGTCATCTTCCCCACCACATGTTGTAAGGAAGAAGTAGTTTTTGAAACAGAGGTTAAAAGGCAGAAAGATTATGACACCCAACCCTCTATCAACTATTTGATCCTGTTGAAATCAAAAAATCTCAAGACTAGGGAATTATTGGTCCACCTTTACACCAACTCCTCTTTAAACCTTTCTAAGGAAGTAAGTAGTTGTCCTACTTGTATAGAAAGTCTTTCAGAGGAAAACTTTTGATAACAACTCATGTATTGTAGACCTTCCTGGTGGGAAAAATCTTTCCTATTCCCTAATTAAATTGAGAGCCACTGTAAAAAGAGCCAAAAGAATCATAGAGAAGTTAAGAAACATGGGGAAAAAAAATCTCTACAAGTTAAGAAAGTCTAATTGCAACATTTTCTTGATGGCAGAATTATAACCCAGAACTACTTTAAACTGAGTAATTAAAAAGTCACCTATTTTCAGATTAGCATATGCTTGAATATAATCTGTAACAGTGACATCTGGTGGCTTTTATTATAATGCTGTGGCATCTTTTGTACAAAGTCATGCCATTATTAAATAGAATTGCACCATAGCTTTGTGCTTTATGTGACACAGAATAAACAGATACGTATTAGCTTGTACCAAAGTATTCCGTATAAACTTGGTATAGCAAAGTTTCAAATACTTTTACAAGTTTACTAGTTTGAAACTTTCAGATAAGACTATAAAAATTAATATTTTAACCTTAAACATTTTAGTCACACTACCATGAACTTGCTGGCTTGAAATTTATGTGTATTTGACCTTCATTCATTTTCCTTGTGTTGATGGAGTGCAGCCTCAGATTGGCACACTCTTTCATAGCTGCTTCCAGCACCGGTCTGTCACTCACAGTAGCTAAAACCCCAGGCTGTCTGGAATAAATTTAATTCATCGTCCTCTTGGGCTCTACCAGAGCCAACTGGAGAGGGAAGGGTGAATAGGTGAATCTCAGTCTTTCTCTCAGGGTGTTAAATGTTAATGACGACCTTGATTTGTTCATGCGCACTTCTCCCCTTCCCCTAGTTCTGAGGTCTAGCAACCCACATGCTGAAAAACTTTCTGAATACAATGAAAAAAACAGGAGAATATATATCAGAGTCTTTAAAAAATGATGTGTTAGCTGCACAGAGTTTTAAAACACCATCCTTCAATTTGCACCTAGAAATCAGTCAGGAGGCTGATCTCTTAGGAAAATCCTGTCTCTCAAACTTCTCTGACAGTCCTCCATGAACACTGGCTGACGTGCAACTCCTAAACTGGAGCTCTGCTATAAAGGGACTTTTAATCTTGTATTTTTAGTCAGTTGAGCACTCAGATAATTTACATTAGGTATCCTGGTTTAATTTGCACTGTTGAATATGGAAGAGAAATACGACTCTGACAATAGGACTTGCACTTGTGTGGCGCAATTTGAAAGTGATCCAAGCATCAGGCTGTATTGACAGTACTTTCGATTGTCATGTGCTATATTTAAGTATATCCGAATAAGCACATCTGTTGGCTGACTTCAATAACCTGCAATTTCTGCTTTCTTTCTGTCAGGGTGTGTCATTTATGGTAGATAACAGCACTTATCAAGAAAAACACTTTATTAGAGAATTAGGCAGAGAAACAAAGTATACTCAAGCAAGATTTTCTTCAAGTAACTGAATTGAAGTAACAACAGTTTAATGTTTCTGCAACACTAAGTTGTGAATATATTCAGGCAAAGAAAATGCTAAGTACAGAAGTCATCTTGTAAACAGGCTATGCGATGGGGTTATCAATTCAAGGAATAAGTCAACACGCATAAGTCGGTTTTGTTATCTCTTAATCCTTCATGGGGATAAAGAATTTTTTCGGGTATATCTAATCTGTGAAATAATGGTCCAGGATTAGTACCAATTGCCCTTTACGTCTGTTTATGTCAGTCCCCATAAAAAATATGCCACTCTTTGATGAAATCTTCCGGGCGGATAAACTGCCTAAACATTGAAGAATTCCCAAATTGATAATTAATAATGTTTCCATTGAACTTTAGACTGTGATAGCTATTGTTTTATGGTTGTCTAGCGGACATCTCAAACATAACATGTTCCTGCTCTTCCTGACCTCCCCAGCAGAGCATCTTCTCCTACAGTATTTACCATTCAAACAAATGGTGCCTTTATTCTTCTAGTAACTCAACCTAAAATATCTTGAGTCATCCTTGAGTCCTTTCTTCCTCTCATACGCCATATCTTATCCAATCCCTCAGTGAATCCTGTGGGTTTTCTACCATAAAAATATATCCCGATTCTATCACTTCTTACCACTCCACCATTTACCATCTTTGTCCAAGCCACTATTCTCATTTGCCTGGATATTCCACTTTTAACCCTTCTTAGTACGCAAGACACCGTATCTTAGTTAATACTGTAATATTAATTAATTAATATTGTATATTCTGTAATATACAGAACACTATATCCTCTCATTCCAGCAGCCAAAAGAATCCTTTTCAATTGAAGTTATATCATGTCATGCTTTTGCTCAACCTCTCCAAAAGATTCCCTTCTCATGCAGAGAAAAATTCTAAATTCTTACAATCGCTTAAAAGGCTCTATACAATCTGGTTCCTTCTCCACTTCCTTTGTCTCCTCTATTGTCTCCTTTGCTTAAGCACCAGAAACCTGGCCTTCTGGCTTTTACTAGAATATACCACCCCGTTGTTGCTTCGGAACCTCTGTATTTTCTGTGCCCTCTGCTCTGGATCCTCTTTCTCCCAGATAACTTCTTTGCCAGATCTTTCATTTCCTTCTGACTTTTGTTGAAATCTCATCTCAGTGAGGCTTGCCCTGCCCATTCTGTATGTGATGGCTACCACCTTCCCTCCTTCCCCTGCTCGCTGACTTCCTCCTCTGGTATTTTCTTCCATTTATCACCAACTGATGTTTTATATATTTTACTTAAGTATTAGTTCATTGTCTGTTTGTTTCCACTCATTTCCCAGAATATAAACTCCATGAAGGGGTTGAAATCTGATTTGTTAACTGCTGTCTGTGTTCCCAGCACCTAGAACAGGGCCAGGAACGTAAAAACTCAATAATTATTTATTGAGTGAGTGAATGGATTAATTATCTGGAACTGCATCTTGTACGCACATTTCCTCAATGAAAAGAAATTTCTCTCGGGTTGACTTGGTGGACCGTATCATGTTTCTGATTAATCTGCTCTAAGATGCTGTGGTATCATAAAAATTTCAAAACTACCAAATTCACCACACTAGATTTATTTAATAATTGAGACGACGCTGGGGATATATGAATGGATATCCAGTCTGATCTTCCTTTATTTCTATCGACTCTAAGACATAATTGAAATGCGTGTTTTGCCTTATTCCTGAGCACACAGATCAATGTGCAAATTGGGTATTTCTTTTTTTTTGTTTCAAATGCAATACTGCCTAGCAGATTAGACAACAGTCACTCATTCTGGTTATCTATTACTGTATAAAAAACCATCCCCAAACTTAGTGACTTAAAATGCCAAGAACATTACTTTGTTCATGAGTCTCAACTGGAGAAAAGCTTGGCAAGAGGAGATATCTTGTCTCTGCTATACTCAGCATCATCTGGGGGTGGCCCAAAGGCTGGGGGCTAGAGCCATCCGAAGGCTTGTGGTTGATACTGCCTGTCAGCTGAGACCTTATCTGAGGCTGTCAGCTGAACGCCTTTACATGCCTCCACACGTGGCCTGGGCTACCTCAACACATGGCGACCCAGTTCCAAAGGTGAGAACGCCCAAGACGGAAGCTCAGGGAGAAGGCATATCACCTTTTGCGAACCAGCCTTGGAAGTCATGTATTGCCACTTTTGCTTGTATTCTGTTTGATTTCAAGGCCAAAGGGGGGTCTCAAAGTTCTGGCTGATTTCAAGGCCAGGAGAAAGAGATTCCACTATCTCTTCGTAGGAAATGTGACATGATTCTGAAAGAGCATGTGAGACCGGAGATATTGTTATGGCAATTTTTGCAAAATGGAAACTGCCACAGCTATTATACGGTATTTGATGTGCTCTGAGCTCCAGGTTGACTTAAATGATATTCTATTAATAGAGCTCATAGTAAAGATGCAGAATTTCCATATTGTCTTTCAAATAATCTGTGTACAGCTATCACAGAGAGGGTAGCATTGCAGTTTTAAAACATGCAGACAAATCTTTTACAATCTTCCCATAAAGAAGTGGCGACTTTACTCCATCCTCTTGAATCTATGCTGCCTTAGGGACTGACTTATTACCAATAAAATGCTGTGTAAGTGGCATTGTGCGAATTCCAAGGCAGCTTTTACCTTAACCAGCAGAACACTTGTGCTTGGAATTGTGAGCTGTCCTGTAACTATCCTAAAGCTACCATGCTGTGAGGAAGCTTAGGCCACGCTCGGGAGGCCGATATTAGGAGCTCTGGTTGACAGTGTTCCCAGTTGACAGCAACATCACGTGCCTGACATAACAGGGAACCATCTTTGATGTCCAGCCCTGGTGAGCCTTGGTGACGGCAGCCCCACGTCTGATTGCAACGACCTGAGAGCCCCCAAGTGAGAACTGACCAGCGAAACCCTTTCAGAATTTCCAACCCACAAAATCACGAACAAAATAAAACGGTTGTTTAAGCCACTAAATGTACGGGTCATTTGTTATTTAGCAAAGACAATCAAACCGGTAGAGATAATGGCCAAGAGAATATAATTTTTTTGAGAGCTAAAACTATAATCTTCAAATTTCCATTTTTTTTTAGACAGAATCTCACTCTGTTGCCCTGAGTAGAGCGCCGTGGCATCAGCCTAGCTCACAGCAACCTCAAACTCCTGGGCTTAAGTGATCCTCCTGTCTCAGGCTCCCGAGTAGCTGGGACTACAGGTGCGCACCACCACGCCCAGCTAATTTTTTCTATTTTTAGTAGAGATGGGGGTCTCACTCTTGCTCAGGCTGGTCTCGAACTCCTGAGCTTAAGCGATCCTCCCGCCTCAGCTTCCCAGAGTGCTAGGATTTTACAGTCATGAGCCACTGTGCCCAGCCGTCAAATCTCCATTTACTCAGAAAACCATATTATGAACATCTAAATTAACATGAAATTTGATTTTGGAAAATTGTATCTGAGTGATAACATCTGAGGTGTAGGGCTTAATTTTTCTAAGAACTTTTTTGGGCAGAGGCCATCAGAACAGGAGAGTTTGATTACAGAAGCTAATCTAACCTAAGTTGCTACCCTATTTTCACAAGAAGTTATGAGGTGTACTCAGTACCCAATAAGGATGTAGCCACCTTAGGGATTTCACACCTGTTCTTTTCTCTGACATAAACTTTCTTCCTTGGATTTTTCAAGTAGCTTCCTCCTTCCCATCAATCATATCTTCATTCAGATGCCACCTCCTACAGGGGGGCTTCCTTGATCACGCTGTGTATTAGAATCTCCCCTCCCGATCATTCTATATCCCTTCTTCCTCTTTCATTTTCTAGATGGCATTAATCACTCACTGATATTATCTTAGATAAATATTCGTATTGTTCCTTCTTCAACTAGAAGGTAAATCCTGCAAGGCATAGGATTTGTATGCTTGCTCCTTGTTGTATATTCCTAGCATTTAGAATAACACCTGGCACACAGTTGACCTTCAAAAATATTTGTTAAACAATTACATGCCATATAATTGTCATAATTACATTTGTAGAAATTATAATTATAAAAGTCATAATGAAAATATTTATGTGTTCTGAAATCATGCGAGTATTTTCAAATAAAACGATGCCCCTTTTAGTTAGAAGCAAAAAATTAATTCACCCACGTTATAATATCTGCGAGAGAAGCCTCAGAAGGAAAGGAAAAGAATTAACTTCTGAAATTTGAAGCTGCTATACATTTTTCTATACTTTCTCCTCTCCTAGAAGAGAAGAAAGCACATTCTGTCATGTGTAAAATTCATTTTATAAGCTGTCAGTATCTTTTCATACATTGAAATAGAATTCTTATCAGGTAGGGATACTTTCATGTATATTAATAATCTAAAAAGAGTAAGGGATTTATTTTTGGCCACTCTGTGCGAGATGTGGCGCTAGGAGGCGTGGAAGGATGTAGAGATGAATCAGACCAGGAGGGCGCAGTTCACGCCGGGATCCAGGCACACAGCAGACGCTGGCCTAGCCCCTCAGCTCTGCATCTCATTCATCCCCAAGGACAGTGCTGTGTGGTAGATATCACCACCTCCTTTTACAGATGGGGAAACACAAGCTCAGAGAATCTAACATGCATCCCCCAAATCATAGAACTATTAAGGGATACACTGCACGTTTGGAACCCAAGCCTGTTTCTGAAGTCCATTCTGGAGATAAGACTAGGTCCAAACAGCTGTGTTACAGAAGGCGATGATAATCACTGTATGGGAAGTACAGACTAAGCCCTAGGGTGGTTCAGAGAACAGCAAGACCCCATATCTTCTACATTTCAGAGACAGTTTTACTGAGCTTTATATGGTCAATTTCCAGGCATGTATATTTGCTACATGAGTATTTGCCATACAAAAAAATAGGTTGGATTCAATGATTAAACCCCTTTTTTACTCCTTTGCAATAAAATAATGGGAAAAACTCTTCAAATTACTGAATCGTCAATCATAATTCTTTAACAAGGTTGGGAACATGCTGGTCTGTGCAAAAACAAACATGAGGACGCTCCTATGTAGGCTTCATCCAAGTCACTCTATGGTTGAAGATTGTTGAAGTCTACTGAGTTCATAATTGCAGTTAAAATGAATTGCTTAATATTTTAGCTGTTGTACTATAGCTCTGTACAATAGTTTGGTTACTATCACTTTGCTGTAAATGTATACCCTGTTATACTATTTTGATACGATCTTTATACTAAAAGTCACCCTTCTGTTAGATGTCTTAAAAAGTTAGAATGTTAATGAGCTCTTAAAAATTATACACACACCCAAAGCGACAATGAAATGCACCTCAAAGTCAGAGAACTATTTAGAGTGGCAGACCGTAAATAGTGAGACAAATAATTTAAGAAAAAAATTAAATGAAGAATTAATTTAAAAAGACGGTCTGATTCTTTCCACTGATGAAGAATCACAAAACATCATAGCAGCGGTACACATAATTCACTCTTCATTATTTCTTACTCTGGGCTGAAGTTTTGTAACTCTATAAAATTATTTTCTTCCAAGTATAAACGAAGCATTATTTACTCACTTCTTTCTTGATAGAACAGAAACAAAGGGTGTGACCAGAGAATACTGCAATTAAGATAACACCTTCCTGGTATGCTAGGAAAATACAACTTCATTCTAAGCATTGTAGTTTGAGGATGTGTACAGCGATTCTCAGATGTTATAGTTATTAAAAATAAAATCACGTAAATAGTGATCCAACTTCCTACGAATAAGAGTGCAATTATATATTTCAGTAAAAAATGATAGAATTGCAAGACTCAGATTAGTCTTCTTTAAACTATTTTATCAGTTTTGACTTTCCGCATGCGAATATATTTGAGCTTTCCATCTGCCAAAACTTTCCCTTTCAGACTTTAAGGCATAAAAGCCAGCTTTTGTGAGAACCTTAGGCTCTTTCTGTTTTACCTTTGGGAAGTGGCATAAATGGTTTGCAATTTCAAACGCCCCTGAATCTGTACGGTGCGTGTCTGTGTGTGTGCTTGCACGTGGATGCCTGCTCTGTGGGGCAAATAAAAGCATGCCAGGCAGCATAAAACTGTCGCCGAAGAGACGTCCCGAATCTGGTTTGGCAAATCAGGATGCCACTGTGTACGAGGGTATTGCTTTCACGAGCGGCAGCTGTTCTTGTGACTGCAAAGTTAAACACATCGGCTAAGTGTATTCTGCAGCCAGCGATAAACAAGTGTCTCAAAGATACATGCACACAACAGCACATGTTTAGCCTTTTATGCGCGACAATGGGTGTCCCACATCAGCTTTCTCCTTCTTCAGGTTTCCTGCAGCCCCCCGACTGTCCCTGTCACCCAGTGCCAGATGGGAAGTGAGAGCTCAGCTGACCCACCTCTTTGTGGTGGAAACCCCCAGAGCTTCGACTCCAGGCTACAGGTTACCGAAGCCGTCATGAAAAATTCAGAGCTGATATTAACAAGTCTGCTCAAAGTAAAGCGTGTCATAGTATCCACTCTGCCTTTCAGTGACTGCTAAAGCCACTGTCGCCAAAGGAAAGAAACGCATCCTTGCTGCGTCTGTGCTCGAAACTTACTTGGATGGTGCCATGTAGGTTCAGAACTGGGAAGAAAGATGCTGTAAAAATAAAAGTCAGAAAGATCAGTCGAATTCCTGAGAATTCCAGAGAATGAAAAGCAGAAGAATGAGTTGGAAGGAGGTGGCCTCCTCACGCTTGGAATGAAAAATGGAAATATTTTCCTGAAGTTCCAGTTCTGTAGCTTCATTAAATGTTGAATGAATTATGTTTATAATTGTTTTATGTATAGATTGCTTCTGTATTTTTCCAGTCATAAATATGTTTTATAAAAATTCTTTTTATTAAAGAGAGACAATCCTCTAGAAATTTTTTTGAGGTTTTAAACAAGCAATTATTCATTATAGTTTCTTGAATACTTGCTAAGTCCCAAGCACTTGCTATATTCTAAGTACTTTTCGTGTATTATCCTGTTTACTTCTCACAACAAGCCAGTAAAGTAGGTATTATTTATTATTAACTCCATTTTACAGGTTAGGAGACTGAGGCACTGAAAGGTTAGGTGACTTGTCCCTGGTCATGTAGTTAAGTGACGAATTTAAACACAAGACATCTCTTTCTAGATCCTGTACATTTAACCACTATTCTATCACTATTGTCTATTCTTTATATTTCTAAGAATACAGAGAAGTTCAAAGGGTTCTATAAGATCCTACTCGCCTCCCAAATCGATAGAGATTTCACACCTTAAAGAAAAATAAACAACATTTTACAAATGAAGTGAAAGTCCCTGTTGACAACGAGCCTCAGTCCTGTTCCTCTGGAATCTTCCCCAAAGGCAACTATTATCATGAGTTTCACGTGTATTTTAAAATATAATTTAATGTAAATATATACAGTATTATACATAGTATTATGTTGCACTGCAGGTATCTTTCTACAGCTTTCTTTTTTTTTCCCCCCCTCAACTTTTTCATTTTTGACATCTCACCATATTAAACATGAAACTTTAAAGGAAAACTCAGAGAGGACGATGAGTCTGTGAGGATTTAACAGGAGGGAAAACAGCGATACCCCAGCTATAGGCTACAGTACAGATACTACCTCCCGAGCTGAATGGGATTTAATGGGCACACCTAGGAGGTCTTAGCATGAATGCAGTGATTTAGTAGCTAGACATACACATCAACCAACTGTCAACCTCCTCTGATTCCCATCCCCCTGTCTAATGAAATGAGGGAGCCATTCCTCACCAGAAACTTTAAAGAAAACGTTCTCAATCTCTTTACAATGAAGACATTTGCAATTTTTCTTTCTTTTCAAAATGTACTCCTGTATGTTCCTGTCCGATCATAAAGTGCCTGAAATGTCATCTGGGCATAGAATGTTCCTCAACTCTAATGTTCTAGTAAACCCAATTTAAATAAATAAAACTAAGATATTGTGGAACTTCCACGGTAAAGTTTCTAAATAGAAACTGAGAACAGAGACAAGTTTATACTTTGCTTCCATCAGATAAAAGTTAATCTACATCAAGGAAGGAAAATATTAAGTGAATTGGTACACATGGTTTGACCACAACCAAACCCTCTTGGTAATCTAAGCAAGAGCTATTTAGTTGTAAAAACCCAGAACATTAGCTGGGATGCGTCATTCCTAGTCTGACCCCATCATTGCTCTAAACCAGTCTTTAAAGAGGAGGGCAAGGGAGAGGTAAGCAGAATGATTAAAAATATCAATAAATAATATGATTATTATTCTCTAGCAATGATGAGTTTCATTAGGATAAACAGGGGATATAACACAGGTGAACTCATCTATGTAATGAAATATTTCACCAGGAAACCATCATAAAAATCTAACATGTGCTAGTTATTGCCATTTACTCAAAATTCACTGTTTGAAGGCCAAGAATAAGAATTACCTATACTAGCTAACACTAGAGTTTCATATGCATTGTTCTATTCCCCAATTTCAATCTCAGAATCAAAATAGCTGTCATTTGTTCCATTTGAAGAGCATAGTTGTATTTGAGAGAAATGCAAAATTTCGGGTTAATTGCAAGAGCCATATAAGATTGCCTGGTAGTCATAAATCTTGCCATAGTTTGTAAAGATTCAATAAGCGATGATAGCAAAATTACAATTGAATGAAAAAGGAAATTCTAATCTTGTTTTGTTGTCCTCACGTGGGTTTTTACCCTCATTTATTTGTGAACATTTGTACTTTTCGACTGTGTCCCAGTGTGAGATGGCCATCCAAGTACCCTCTAAAATCTAATGAGTAGAAAAGAAGAATTTCTTTCTTATTTTTTTCTTCATCTTATGAACAGTTTTCAGTTACCCTAACCCTGAGTAGGGTTGGCAGGATAGGTATTTTAGATATCACTGAGAAATAAGTAGAATGTAGAAATAAGTAGAATGGGAAATAAGTAGAATCTCTCATCACTGAGTCTATTGGCTGAATATTTTTGGACAGTATCTAACTTCTGGGAGGATACCTTTAAAAAATATAATCCCTGCTTCCAACCTTAAAAATGTGAAGATAATTCTGACCCATACACAGTCCCATTTACGAGAGGCATTATTTAATCTTTCCTTTCATGACAGCCAACATGAGGACTTTTGTTTTACTTACGAATCTGAATGCTTAGATGACTCCTACCCCTTTTGAAGTATTGAATATTCTCATTTATCCGAATAGACTGGAAATGACTCGAAGACAGCCCAGAATAGTGCTTCTTTGAATATAGTAGACGCTTAGTAATTTGTAGGTCTCAGGACATTTAATTGATTTGATTCAGAATTTAAATTTATAGTTCACATTATGTTTATATTTTAAATTACCACTAATAGCCATGCAATTTTCAATTCAAAATTCCTACGATTGGTTTGCAGGCTTTGGATTTTTTCTAGCTTTCATATAACCAACTTCAAATAGGTAGGAAATATTGGCAATTTTATATAATAAATAAATCTCAGAATTTGGCTCTATAAATAGCAAATTCTATTACCCTAGTTGCGATTTCATGAAAAATAGATACAACTTTCTACTTTTTAGATAGAAAAGAGAGTCAAAGAAGTTCAGCGACTTGTTTCATATCATGTGTTTATTCCTCCTGGAACCTATATCTTCTGTTTTTCTATAAAGACTTAATTTTAAAATGGCTCATTCCATATTCATATAATAAAGTTGGATTTTATCTCCAATATACTCAAAAATGGAAACTTAAGAGAAATATGGTCTTATTTAGGGTGTAGTTTTGGGTTTTCAATACAACACTCAGGTTTCTATTGCTAAAGTAAATTATTGAAATAATTATTTATCTGGTTAATCCATATGCTTATTAACACTTATTAACTTTTTTCTGAAAAGGCAGATTTTTTACTATAATTGTTATGCTTTAGAGATAAAAGCATCTTACACACATGGCATCAGCCAAAAACTACACACAAGTAAAATTGTATTATCGTACTTCATTGTCAGAACTCTGGCAGAAGTCAATGGCTACTGAGAATTTACAGAAACACTTTCTTGCCCAACTTGTGTGAAAGGTGAGCTAGTTAGTTGGTTGACTTAAAAAGAATCTGTTTAATGTGTCCTGCATACAACCTGACATATAAGCCACCATGAAAAATACTAAAGCAAAGAACTCGACTGAAAATATTGTGGCTGTCTTCATTATTTGATAGAACTACATTCACAGAAACATCTTTAAAACGCATTTTAGTGACAAAAATCACTTAATTCATGGCAAAGATCATGACTTCTATCATAATGAAAGCATGAGCTGAGAGAAAACTCTTCCTGTTGGAGTTTTTCACTTTTAACTAAAATACTCACGAAATTTTATTTTATTTTAGACTGCATGTCTAGTCTTTAAGAGAACATTGACAATGTTACCTCAGAATAATCTCTTTTGATAATGAGCTATTGAGTTCAAGTGCAATGATGGGCTACAAAAGGTTATTACATTTTTGTTTTTCTAAAAATTTCCATGATTCATCTCACATTCTGCTGTCAAATGTTAGCACAATTAATTTAATGACATTAATAATTTGCTGAGTTTTTATATTTAAGACTGTGATGGTTATGAATAATGTTCATTTTTGTTTTTTGGTTTTCCGGGTCTTTATTTCCTTACTGTCTAACCTTTTACTGACATAGTCCTGGCTGTCGGGACTATTATACTTCTTTATTGTTTACTGAATAAATAATTGAAAAGTGAGCTGTAGAAATTCCTTTCCCAGTTTTACCGCCTTTGCACTAGCTAGGCCATTTTTGGCTTTTTGTCACTGGTTTAAGTTTCTAGTCCTGGGAATAAAGGACACGTTTGTAAAAATTAAAAATTAAAAAAAAAAGAAAAAGAAGAAAGTACAAATTGGGGGAGGGGAAACCAGATAGATAAGTGAAAGTGAAATAAGGTTAATATTTCAGTTGGTGTTTTTATCTTCTTAACAATTTGATTATTCGTGAAATTTTACCAAATTAATATTTCATGTCTTTCTTTTTTCTTCAAAAAGTAATACAATTAGAGCAATAATATATGCCCACAGTGCATTCATTTTACTTTTCTAATTATCCCAGAACATAAGTCCAAAAAATTAGCACATTAAAAATAAATTAAATAGTAACAGCTCAAAATAATTTCAAAATATTTTTGTGCTATTTGAGAAGATCAAATGGAAGAAATAGCCAAATAATGTACAATTTATGTGTGGAATAAAAAGAAGAAATTTCACAGTCCATACTGAATTAAGTGTTAATGGGTTCGTGACTAAAGTGTTAAAGTTAATGACTTAAGTGTTAATAATGACTTTAACACTTTAAATATTCTTTTATCATCTCCACGATCCCTGGCACATAAATATTTGTTTAGTAGACATGGAATAAATGGAAGAACAGATGAATTAAAATTTAATCCTCAAAGAACATTTCAGAAAGAGATAATTTATTTTTTATTAATTGCAAAGTAAATAACTCTTCATGGAAATATATATTCCTCCTTTTTAAAAAATAAATGTGGCAACTTTATTTTTTTTAAACTTTTTAAAAATTTATTTTCTTTCCTTAAGTTTCAGAATATTATGGGCATGCAAACATTTTGGTTATATATATTGTTTTTGCATCACCCAAACCAGAGCTACAAGTGTGCCTGAAAGCCTGGTAACGAGCAACTGTTTGGAAACTTCTGTGCATGTGGGATTCTGAGGGTTTATGCTATGATTAGCTAAGTAATAGCCCCAATATTCTCTCTTTTCTTTTTCTTTTTTTTTTCCTTATTTATTTTTTTTTATTTCAGGGTATTATGAGGGTACATTCTAGTTACATTTTATGTCTTTGCCTCACCCAAGCGAGGGTTAGAGGCATGCCTTTCCCGTCTACAATGCTCCCCGTGTCCTTTAGTTGAGGGTTTACCCCCTCATCCCCCCAATCCCTGGAGAGTATTACTGCCATGTGAGCACCCTGGTGTTCATCAGTTAGTGCCAATTTGATGGCGAGTACAAGTGGAGCCCGTTCTTCCAATCTCGTGATACCTCACTTTGGATAATGGGCTTAAGTTTAATCCAGGAAAATATAAGAGGTGCTAGATCACTGTCGTTTCTTATGATTAATATTCCATTGTAAACATACACCAAATTTTGATAATCCACTCATGAATTGACGGGCACTTGGGTTGTTTCCACATCTTTGCAATAGTGAAGATGAAAAGAATCCACCTCCACCATAAGGAATACTGCTTTTCAAACAAGGCGATGGGATTTGCTATGCTTCCTTACTACGACAAACAATAATGTTTGGGCTTTTCAGCCACTGAGTTTGGAGTATCCTAAGAGCTTGATTTGGGTGCTTCTTAAGACTTCAAAATCAAAATACTATATTAGAATGAAGAAGAATCAGGTGCATTCAGTCCCATCTACCAACTGTCGTTCTTGTCTTGAAATTTCTTCACGTATTTCTGAATTTTGTTTGTAGCCTCATTTCAAGTAAAATGGTTTTGGGGGAGGGAAACTTTGGGGGGAACACTCTTTTCTATTACATTGGCCTGTCTATTCCTATGCTAGTGCTACACCCCTTTAATTACTGAAGTTTGTCATGTATTTTAATATCTGCTAGGTCTAGTTCCTTATTGTTACTCACTAAAAGGTTTTTAAGCAAAGGAGTAAAATGCTTACATTTGATTTGGAGAGACTTCATGTTGGTAATTTTTAGGATGGATTTACAGGGGACAGAATTAGAGATAGAGAAACTGGTTAGACTACAACGGTAGTGTAGTATGTAGTTGGTACACACCTGTTTGTACAGTAATCTAAGTGAGAAATGTTAAGGCTGGAGCCAGAGTAGAGATGGTTAGAAATAAGGGGAGGGATTTAAGGAGCAATAACTCAAATCAGCAGGATTAGATAATTGATACTATAATGGGATTTGCCATCGCCTGAAATAGAGAGTACAGGGTCAGGTTGTGCATGGAAGAGCACGTAAAGACGAATTCAGTTTGAACACATTGAATTTGTAGCACCTTTGTAACGAGATGGAAATGTCCACCAGACAGTTGGAAATATGTCTAAAAATTTGGGAAAGGATTGAACTAGAAATATAGATTTGGGAGCCAATAGAATTAATTATAGCCATGCTATCACGTAGGAGAATATAAAGGCTAAAAGGAGGAAGGGCCCAAGAATGGAAACTTGTAGAATGCCATTAATGAAAAGGTTGGTGGAGATAAAAACCCAATCAATGGGAGAGGGTGGAAGTGATCAGAGAGGTACAAAGCTCATGTAAGCATGAGCTGCCATAGAAACCATGAGCAGTGTCCGGTGATGGTGCTCAGTAGTACCAAAGGCAGTAATAAGAGGACTGAAATGTTCTTTGGATTTGCATTTAGTAAGACAGCAGTGACATGATACAGGGTTGTGCAGAGTGAAGCTGGATTGCAGTGGGTTGAAAAGTGAATGATTGTAGAAGAAATTAAAATTGAATTGTAGACCGCTCTTTGAAGAATTGGATGAGAAGAGGAACACAGTGAATGGAGTACCAAGAAGCAAATTCAGGATAAGATGAGCGTGTTTTATGACAACAGAAACTTAATTGTATTATAGCTAAAGGAAGGAAAAAGAGAGAAGAGGATAATTGATAGAAACAAATCTGACAGCGGTAGGAAGGGATGAGATGGAGCTTGGAAAAGTTGTTGAGAAAAAATAATAAATGATAAAGATGTTATCTAAAGATAAATAGAAAGGTTGATTGACAAAGTT
>RJWJ010024633.1:0-24676 GCA_004363605.1 Indri indri | reverse complement strand
TAGATTTATACATAAAACATAAATTTCAAAATGAAACTAAAATCCTAAGAAATCTGGGTTGTGTAAATCTGTAACTTTGATATGTGAATACCAATTGTTTAAGCCCAAATACTACTTGTGAATAGTGTTATAGTGTTTTCTACGCACCGAAGCAGATCTCAGGGACACTAAAACACAAATTTAACAACAAAGAGGCTTTGCTCTAAAGGGAGACAGCCTGGATTCAAATTCCTTCTAGCCACAAACCTGAGTTAATAAATATAAAGTGTTTTGAACAGTGCCTGGTACATGGACAACACTCAGAAAATTCCTGCAATCACGAAGATCATTGGTCTGAGTAGCGGAAAGAGAGTGGACTTGGTTTCAAATCTTGACCCTTCTGTTTACAAACTGTGGACAAGTTATGTGGTTCCACTTAACAAATCTATATGAAAGTGCCCTCTATGTGCTAATCCCCCCAAAACAGGTCACTACTCTTGAGAAGGTTACAATCTTGACGGAGCTCAGGAAATGCTACCCCAAAATATGGCACTTTGGCATTTGAGAAAACAGCAGAAACTCGAAAGTCTCTTTGACCTTCTTCTGCCCTTCTCCCCTGATGTAGATTGTAAAAAAAAATTTGACTTTGGGTGCCCTCCCTATACCCTGACAAAAGAAATGTCCTTATCTCTAAGACACAGGGACACAGAAGAATCTGAACAAACAATCCTTACTAAGTACCCCTTCCCCAGTTTATTACCGTTAGATTATAACCCTATTGTTCAATCACACTTCTCCACAACTATTCATTTCATCGACCTTAGCAAAAAAATGTATACACAAGTTTCCTGTTCTTTGGGGTTTTATTTCATGTCAGATGAAACATTAAATATATGTACTTGCTTTTCTCTTGTTAATCTGTTTTTTGTTATAGGGCCCCAGCTATGAACCCAGTGATAACAAAGAAAGATATTTCCTCTCTCCTACAGCTCCTAGGACTGTAGATGGATAGCTGAGACACCCTAGTCACTTTGGAGCCTGCAGATGAGATCCTGGGACAGTGAACAAAAAGTCAGCAAAAGGTAAGAAGATCTCAGGGATCAGTCAAGAGAGGACAGGAAAAACTTCTTGTTCTTTTCTTTTCTTTTCAAGTTCAGATTAGTAAGAGAAAACTATTTGTTTGCCTTCTAAAATAAATGTGTATGCTTCTCTCTTATCAGTCTGTCTTTTGATATAGGTGACTCTGCCATGGACCTAATGATGGATGAGAAAATAAATCTTTCCTCCCTAAAATCTACAGTCTAAAGTCAATGGCTGTGTCTCCAACTCTAAAATTGTTATCTTAATGACCACAGATCACAATACCTTCACTGAGTTGGTTTGTAAATGAAGCAAAACAGGTTCCAATGATCTAAACAGAAAAATCCCCAAGGTGGGAAAAAAATGTAGCACCCAAACTAGATGAACATAGCCTCCAGGAACATTGGACTATTTGCTTTCTTTGCTAGCCACATTGACTGCTGATGTTGATTTGCTCCCTGAAAGGAACTACCCACTGCCCTATCTTCAACTCACATCCAGTGTTTCCTGGTAATCCAAAACTGGTTGCATTAAGTCATAAATGACAATTTGGATTTATAAGTCAAGGCCCAGCCCATTTTGTTAATGTGAACTGATGCCCAGGAATCCAGAACCATTCACCTTTTATCCATGCATTCATTCAATAAATAGTTCTGCCTGCCTACTACACACAAGGCACTGAGCTAAGGATTGTCCTAGCTCACAAACACAAAGAAGCGTACATCCTAGCAAGAGGAAAAAGACAAATAATATCCTTAGTAAATGAGTAAATTACTAGTATGTTAGATGGTAAAATGTGCCATGGGAGGAAAAGTAGAGAAGTGGAAACTGGGTGTTTAATATTAATAATATGTGCTGATTGATTGCTTTACATTTGAATCGTACTGGCCTTTGCAAATCATTATTTACAAGTCTTGATCTTTCACAAGCAATTTTCTTTGCAGGCACCAAGTTAGTCAACAAACATAGAAGTTTGGACTCGAATGTGTACTAGGAGTTCCACAAGAGGAAATTGAGGATGGGGGAGTGTGTGATTTGCAGCAGAAGAAACCAAATTCCATTTATGTCTTCATTTCCTCAAGTCAATTCTTTGGCACTTCAGGCTTTAAGTGGTAAAGAGTTGCTTAGGGCTTACAGAGAAAAAAGAGTTCATAATATTAACAACTGGTGTCATCAGTCAGTGTTTTGCCAAAGCAACATACCTGTTGCTTCAATAGAATTCCAACAGAACCCCCGTGTTACGCTTGGTGTATGTTTCTTCACTGAGGGCCCTAAAAAAACCTTATAGATTACAGCTTGGGTTGTTTTTCTTTATTTAATAATTTGCTTTCATCCAGGGCATGTGTTCTTTGTTGCCTGCTAACATTCCTAAACAACTTCTGAATGAACAGTCAGAGCTCTCCACTAAGGACCACTAGGAGGGTTGGGACCACAGGGCTCATAGATGAGATGCCATCCCTCCCTCGCTAGCAAGGTGCTGGTGGGTGCTCACTCTGCCACCTTCTATGTTCTGCAAACCAGTGCTGGGCAACACTGTCAGCTCAGTCTGATTCTTTCTCAGCACCTTTGCTGTGTAGGATCTCTTGACTGTCATAGCAGGTGCACCTTTCTACTCATGTATGGCCCATCAGAGGGACCCTTCAAAGTAAAGAGGCCAAAGACGCATACTTGGTCTTTGTTCTCCATTGCTGGCACCAGGCTGCTGAGAAGTTCAGGGCCTGGTCTTAGATTTAGCCCATTCCCTTCCCAGCCTGCCCATCTGACTTTTCTTTGGCTTGGGTTAGCTCAGTTATTTGCAGATCCAACTGCATTTCAATCACTTGGGGATCTTGAAAAAAAATAGTGTCTAAGTCCCCCTTTGATGGAACTGGGTTTGTGTACGGGCTGGAAATCAGTATTTGCTAAAGGTCTCACATCTGGCCTCTGGCCTCCGAGTGCAGCCCAGAAGACCGAATCAGGAGCCAGAGCTCTGCGGGAAGTGACACATAGTTTTCTTGTCCTTGCTCTAGCACTTCCAACCAGCTTCTTTATTTGAGTCATTTTTACAGCTTTCCAGAACTGAGGGCCTGCCATTTAGTCATTGATTCCTGTGAGCATGTGCCACAATTACTCCTCCAATCATTACCATCGAACACTGGCTGCCCAAGTCAGCTCCTGGAGGGACACCAGGCAGCAGGGCTATCCGACTGGCTGCGGTCACTACAATGGAATTAGCATCACCAAAGAATGCAGGAAAAGGCAGTTGTTATCTGCATAGCCACACAACAACACATCTCTGTTCTTTACCTTCTGCTAGATTGAGAACCTGAACAGTTTCCATGGTTACAAAGGCCACTTAATAGGGCAAAGAGCAGAGTAGACATGGCCTGGGACACTTCAAATGCCAAATGTTAGCTTTGGTCTGAGTCCACATGCTAAGGAATTAAAATAGGACTTATGGAGTCCACCTCAGGCAGAAAAGGTAATTTCTGGTAAATCTATTTACTCTAAGGTGCTGAGAACTCCAGTCTGGGCTGACAACCCCATCCCACCCCTCATTCCCACTCTCCCACCCCTACCCTCAGATAAAATTCTTTCCAGGCTTCTCATTGCTTAAAAGATAAAGTCCAAATTCTTTGATTTGTAATTTAAGGCCCTGACAACCTACTGCAGTATATTTACGCACCTCCTCTTGCAGACACAGAGGTCCTTGGCTTAGCAGGTTCTCCTCCACTCTCCCTCCTTGGACTGGCAAGTCCTGCTTTCCCTCCAGAACCAGCTCACTTCCTCATGCAGCCTTGCTGCCCCTGTCAGAGTTTATATCCTCACCCAAATCCTCAGGCATTTATACTATGATATTGATCGGTTTACATGCCTTTCTCACCAACTGGGCTGTAACATTAACGACAAGACTGTGGCATACGGTATTTACCTTTGTAACTCCCAGGACAAAAAACATGGTAGACACTCAAAAAATCCTTCTCAAAATAAATGAAAACTCCTAGGAAGTATTTTTGCTTTAAAAATGTTGAACATGAACCTGAGCCTTTTGGATCTACCTTCTTGTTTAAAGAAAGACAAAGATGGAGGAGCTGGAGAAATGATGCTATTAGGAGACAGTCATAATGTGGATTCTATGGACAGTTGACCTCGTTTCTGTAAAAACTCACGGCATGGAAGAGAAGGGAGGGGTAGGCCAGGGGCTCTTCTAGAATAAAAGAGACAACCATATATCACAATCAAATGCAATGTGTAAATCAATTATAATGACATTTTCGAGATGATTAGGGAAATCTAAATATGGAGAGGGTATTAGATGGTAAGTTATTAGTGTTCATTAGGTGTAAAATAGTATTTGGGTTATGTTTAAAATATCCTTTAGGGTAAAATAATGTGATATATAGAATTTTCTTTAAAATCCTACAGCAAAATAAAAAAGGAAAAAATTGATAAATATACAAATAAGGTATAGTTGGGTTATGTGATATAACAAAAAAATAAATATTTGGCTTTTGTTCCCCACTGCAGCACAGAGCTCCTAGATCCTTTGGAATTTCCTGAGCAATAAGGGCTATCTTTTGTTGTTCATAACAAGCCCCTTCCAACCACAGCTGAGTTTATGCAGACGAGGTGACTCATGGGGGCCCCTAGATGGCTTCAGGATGGGGGCTGGCCACCAGTGGAACCGACCACGTGACCAGAGGGTCAGAACTCTCAGCCCCATTGCAGTACCTCTGAGGAGGGGAGAGGGCTGGACATTGAGTTCAATCACTAGCGGACAATCTTGCTATGTAACAAGATCTCACATAAAATTCCAACATTGATGTTTGGCCACCTGAAGAGGCAGGAAAGCTCTTCCCCACCCCCACCACCCCCATATTTTGCCCTATGCATGTCTTCTGAACAGCCTTGTGGCTGTTCCTGAGCTGTATTCGTTACAACAAAGCGGTAATTCTAAGTAAGGCACTTTCCAGAGTTCTGTGAGTCGTTCTAGGGAATTGTCAAACCTGAGAAGGGGTAGCCTGGGAACCCCCCAATTTTTAGTTGGGCTGACAGAAATGCAGAGGGCCTGGGGAGCCCCTTTGAGGCTGGAATCTGAAGTGGGGGCAGACTTGTGGGACTGAGCCCTTGACTTGGGTGTCTGCACTAACTCCAGGGAGTTAGTGTCAGAGTTGAGTTGAACGATAGCACACTCACCCAGTTTGTGTCAGAGAACTGGGCAATTGGTTGTTGTTGAAAAATGACACAGGGTGATGATGGCAAATGTTGATAATTGTGGAATCTTTGAAATGAGTATATGGAGGTCCATTACACCATTTTTCTATTTTAATGTGTTTCAAAATTTTGCTAACAAAAATATTAAAAACAAAGAAAAGAATATTCTTTCCATATTCATTTGCCTGTTCCAAGAGAATATTTTTAAACTTTGGCCACTCTAGTTGAATGTAGTGTATCTCATAACGATTTAAATTTACTTCTCTTATGAGACTTTATGTACGTGTATTGGGCATCCATATGCCTTCTTTTGTAGAGTGTCATTCCAAGATATTTTACCAAAGGATATGAAAACATTTGTCCACAAAAGGACTTGTGCAAGAAGGTTCATGTCATTTTTACCCATAATAGCAAAAAATAAATTATAAAAAGAAACAATCCAAATGTCCATCACCAAGAAAACAGATAAAGAAATGGTAGTATTTTATGCGATGGAATATTACTCAGCAATAAAAAATAACAAACTACTGTTATTTGCAGCAGCATTGACCAATCTCAAAAACACTGTGTTGAACAAAAGTCGCCAGACACTAAAGAATGCATATCTTATGATTTTGTTTATAAGAATTTAGAGATCAGGCAAAATTGATTTGTAGAGATAGAAATGAAAATAATGGTCATCAGGGGAAGATGAATGGAAAAAGGCAGGAGGGACCTTTCTGGGTGACAGAAAGGTTCTATTATCTTGGCTGGGTTGTTGGTTACACAGGTGTATACATCTGTCAAAACTCATCAAATTCTATGCTTAAGATCTGTGCATTTCACCATATATAATGACAGTTCAATTTAGAGGGATAGAGAGAGGAATACCTAATACAAAGGCATATGTTGTTAGTAGTGGAATTTCAGACATTAGCAAGGGAGGTATTTTAAGGTGGAAGGACATATCTTTTTTGTCTTTCCGCCAGGTGTGAACCTGTGATTCAGGACTGCCTGTGTTCACCCTGAAAAATCCCTTTTCTTAGGCATCAATGCAGAGCAGCTGGCCACCCCTGAGATCTGAACTTCTTTTGCTGCAGTCTCAATCCACAATTCTTAGTATGACACCATGGAAACAGCACTAGCTTTCTCTACAGGCCACACAGGTGACCCTGCTCCTGACATCCTCCTTGGATGAAGAAGCAGAAATATTATTAGCGATAAGTGGGCTGCATTTGACTGAAAGGAACACAGTGGAGGGGCATATGTGATTTTTCGATTCTAAGAATTTATCCAGTGGAGTTCAAGGTTCCCAGTTCATACAGCTTACCTGTTGGACTTCTCTAGAAGTAGGAAAGAAGGCTTAGTAAAGAGAAGGCCTAGGTAGAAAGCAAAGTTGTTTTGCAAATTGTGACACCGCTGTTTATTTTGGTGTTTATGCACTAGAAATATATTATGTGAACTAAAACAAAATCTTAAGCTCCCCAGCCCACTGAATAGACCCCCTCTTGGCCAAGGAGACCCCAGAAATACCCTAAAGTTGAGTTGCTGGCCATGAGAAGAGAGGTCAGACCTGCCTCATCATGCCCTCTTCCTTTCTTGGAGATATCCTTTGTAACTCATTAACAGGCCTAAGGCTATGTAAGACAAAGCTTAAACCACACTTGCAGGTCACCAATTTACATAACAGATCACTTGATTCTGGGTATATGTCCAGTGACTTGTCTCTGGTTAACAGACTTCCTTATCTTAAAATAGTCCAAGCCTTTAGAAAAAGCTTCGTTTCTTTAATCTATTACAAATCAAAGAATCTTTAAAACCATCTATAACCTGTAGTGCCCCACTTTGAGATATCCTGCCTTTTCGGACCAAACCAATGTATGCCTTCTATGTACTGATTTATGACTTTATGTGTAATTCCTCTCTCCCTGAAATGTATAAAACTAAACTGTAACCCAACCGCAGCAAGACCACTTGCTCAAGGCTTCTTGGGCATGGTTCTCCAGGCCATAGTGGCACATATTTGGCTTAGAATAAGCACTTTCTTATAATTTTATTTATTGATTGATTATTTTTATTTTATTTTATTTTTTTGGGATAGAGTCTCACTCTGTCACCCTGGGTAGAGTGCAATGGCATCGTCGTAGCTCACTGCAGCCTCAAACTCCTAGGCTGAAATGATCCTCCTGCCTTAGCCTCCCAAGTAGCTGGGACCACAGGTATGCACCACCATACCCAGCTAAGTTTTTCTATTTTTGGTAGAGATGGAGTCTCACTCTCACTCAAGCTGGTCTCCAACTCCTGGGCTCAATCAATCCTCTCGCCTCAGCATCCCAGAGTGCTAGGATTACAGGTGTGAGCCAACACGCCCCTCCAGAATAAACCTTTTAAAATTATTTTGCAGAGTTTGGGTTCTTTTCCACTAACAATTACATTAGTAGTATTTGTTTAGACCACAATAAAGTGTGTTAATCCTCCCCAGGTGAAGGTATTGCAGTCCCCATTTTGTAGTACAAAATTGAGCCTCAAAGACATTAAGAAACTATTCATAGATCAAGACCATTTAGCTGGTAAGTAGTAGAGATGGGTGTGATGGACCATATCCCTGGGGCCTCGCCATTGTAATGTACCCTGGCTGACTTCTAAGGGGAGAATCTGAACCTAATTATCGGGAGGCTTTCTCTGGAGCTCCAAAGGCTCCTATGCCTCCCTTTCACAGCAGCTCTCAAGCAGTCACTGACAGAAGTCAGCGTGTAAATACCCCGGCCCCCTCACCCTTGGGTGGGATGCCTCTCAGAGGCAGGTAAACACTGACTTCCACATCTGCTCAGCAGGATTAAGCTTCTGCTGCCTTCTGTTGCAGCCGGCTTGCTGGATCCCCTTTGTGGGCTTCCTTTCCTACTCTGTGTCACTCTCCTGATCGTGTGCCCTGCCAGGACCTCCTTCACAGGAATGAGTCCTCGTGTCAGTCCAATTCTGAGGCACTCAAACTAAGACGATGAGATTCAGACCCAAGGTTTTTGACTTCACAATCTGTTATCATGCTATAAATTATAGGTCAAACTGAAACTGTGATCGTTGACCGTTTTTTGACCTATGACAATGGCAATATCGCACAGTTCACCTGAATCATAGAAGTGTGTGTGCATGTGCAGCCATGTAAATAAACATATGAAAATGCACGCACACACAAAATGCACACGCACGCATGTGATATAAACATAGCACACTTTCTATAATGTAAGGAGGCCACTTGCTTGGTCTTTCTAAAGCAAAAGTCTTTGTATCTCTCCCTTCATTAAATTCCTTAGTAATTGTATCACTTTCCTGGCAAAATCCAGGTTCTCTAGAATGATATAGATATCCCATTATCTTCTGGCTCCAGCCCTTTTCTCTGGCTTTTCCTCTGCCCTCTTTGTTCTGTTTTGATATTACTAAACTGCTTAGCATTACATAACAAAAGAAAACCGAAAACTGTGTTATTTCACATTAACAAATCTTTGCCCTCCCCACTGGCAAATGGTCTTATGTCTTTCTATGCTCAACAACCAGAAGTCATTTCTGTGGGTCCTTTTACCTGGGGTGAATGAGTCCAGCCCTCCCAGGACCACCTCTTTACCTTGGAAATGAACCCATGACTCTGTTGATCATACTGAGCTATAATATTTCCATTTTCTTGACTGTTTTCCCTATCACAGTGTGCGCTACTGAGGCCAAGGCCTGGTTCTATCATCTCCACATGTCCAGTGTCTATCACAAAACCTGGTACGTGGTAGGTGCTCACTAAATAGTGTTGAATGAAGATAAAGTCAGACTTCAACTTTGGCATATAGGTTTCAGTAAAGCCTTGTGCAAAAAAGGTAGGTGAGCAATGCCTAATTCTTTACAGTGCATTGTGATTATATACCCAGAAACAAAAATAAAGACACATGACCTTCTGATACATGGTCCCAAACCAGATCTGAATATTTGACCCAAAATGTACTAGGAAAATGGAGCTATGCTAAACTGTGGAGTCTGAAGGCACGCTGCCTCTGTTCAAACTCTGACTCTACAACTAACTAGGGGTATGCCCTTTGGCAAATCTCTTTACCCTCCCATGTCTAATTCCACCTCAAAGAGCTGCTGCAAAGATATTCCAGTTCTGGCACTAAATATAGGCCATGGATAGTTGTAATGCTAGCAAGGGCATGGCATCTAATCTGGATTCCCTGTAAACACCGAGCTTTGTTATCTATATCTGCACTCAAGATAATTTATTGATTAGCGTAACAAATGTTTATGTGTCTGCCATGTCTGGCATGGTACCAATCACAGTGATGAAGACAGACCCAGGACTTTTCCTCGTGGAGTTTCTTGTCTAATGAAGGAAAACAAGGAACTGGAAAAGTCACATAAGCTGAGAACTGAGGCTGAGCCAAGTTAGAAGAAAGGAGTAGAAAAGGAAGATGAGAAGCTATATAAAGGAGTGTGGAGACTTTATCTTAACGGCAATGAGTTTTCATCAGAAAAGTAACTTGATTGGAGTGCACCTTTGTGATAGCTCTCAGGCTGCTATGGACCAAAGGGAATTTGGGGGGAAAGGATAGAGGCAAAGCAGGAGAAGAGAGATTTCACAGGCAGCATTTGTAGCCTGGCAAGAGTTGATGGGAGCCTCAACTAGCAAAATGACAGGGAGCTAGTGCAATAGTTTCTTAGGGCTGCCATAACTAAGTATCGCAAACATGGTAGTTTAAAAAAAACAGAAATATATTGTCTAACAGCTCTGGAAGTTAGGATCCCAAATCAAGGTGGCGGCCAGGCCATGCTCTCTGAACGGTCTGCGGGAGGATACTTCCTTACCTCTTCCTTGCTCCTTGTGGTGGCAGCAATCCTTGCAATTCCTTGCCCTCCCAATCTCTGCCTCTGTCATCACCTGTTACTCTTTCTGTGTATTTCTCTGTCTCTGTGTCCAAATTGTCCTCTTTTTATAAGGATGCCAGTCACTGGATTAGGGCCAGCCCTACTCCAGTGTTATCTTACCTGGATTGCATTTGTAAAGACCCTCTTTCCAAAGAGGGCCACATTCATTTGTACTGGGGTTAGGACCCAAACATGTCTTTTGGTGGCACAAAATTCATCCTACAGAAGATTGGAACCAAATAAATTAATTTGGGAGACATCACTACATGACTGATTCATTGGGGATGGCAAGGGATGTAGAGGAATCAAACATATTGCTAAGAAAGCAGACTTGGATAGATAGAGGGTGAATAATGAATATTGGGTGAATAAAGGTGCAACTCACTTACAAAGGAGCCTGGGAGAAGGGCAGATTTCATAGAGCAGATGACATGTGCAGTTTTAGACAAGCTATGGGCAAAACTACCTTCGATAGCCTCAAAATCCTTTAGGGACACTTGTCTGGGTAGAATTTGAGAATTGGAGATTGGATTTCTAGATGGTATAACCTCAGTAGTAAAAACCAAAAAGCAAAACTTGAGATGATGTGCAGGTGAAATGTTTCAGTAGATTTGCAAGAGCACAAAATTTGGAAGCATAAGCCTTGTGTTCTGAGTGCTTAGCAATTACACATGAAAGCAGCTCATCTTGTATATGCCTGGGATCACCAACTTTCTAGATAAATGTGATGATGACTCATCTTAAAATTTGCATAGTACTTTAGTTTATAGAATCTTACTACATGTATTAAAAGATTCAGTCCTTACAATAATACTGGGTCCTAGGTCCCACAGCCAATAAGGGGCAAATGTGGCAGACGAGCCCAGATCTTCTGATTCCAAGACTGCCACTCGTTTCATGATACTTCACCGCCTCTAAGATGTTGCTTGATTCGGACTCCTCATTACCATGTTTGCTTTCTTGGCAACAGCCACCGACACACAGTGCCTTTCATTTAAATTGCTCATCTATATCAACATAGAGGATCCCATTTTCCTCAGCTCAAAAAATCACCCTCCTTAGAAAGCAGACATCCATGAAAAATATATGGATTTAAATCCTCTGTCTTCAACATTGTGTAATATTATTTTTTCCAGAGAAAGGGAGCAATATATCTTTGAAAGCAACTTGATGCCCCTGGATTATAAAGTGCCATACGAAAACAAGAAAATGACTGCAAAAAAGCACTTAATGAATTTTTAAATGTAAAAATAATATGAAATAAATTAATATAACAGATTTTCCTCCAAATATTTAAGGGACAGAGTAGCTTTGCATTTATAATACCTAAATATTATTACAACAAATAGGACTTTTGGGAATTATTTAATCCATTTTTCTTTCCTAGGACCAGCTATATCTAATTCAGGTCTTCACAAAAGTTACTCCACAGATGTTAATTTTTTTTTTTTTTTAAAAAGAGAGTGATGGTGGGAAATCTTAGATGAAATTAAATCAATTTACTTATTGTAGGACTTCTCAGGGCCTTTGGTATGCTAACATGTTTACTGAACCTCTAAGAACAGGAATGACATAAATGAATATTTGTTAAACTTATTTGATCATAAACCCTTTCATCACATAAGATCCTGAAGACCAGCTTTTGATAAAATATACTTTAGGGAGCAATCATTTAGGTAATCAAAAAGAATGAATTTTTGCCTAATTTTGAGAATCAACAGAATCAGAGATTTCTGAGTTTCCTTCCATATTTCATTTCTATATTTAACTTTACTATCAATCACATTCTTCTTTAATATGTGACTTAAATTTTAGCTCCTATAGTGTAAACTATATGCAGCCAATAAATATTTATTGAGAATTTACTATGTCCTGAGGCATTATTCTAGATACCAGTCTTCTGAAGATGGATAAGACAGCAAATGTGTCTGCAAAGTAGTGTCCTTTCTAAAATCGAAGCCTTCAGCTCTCTCATTCTTCTGAATACTACATTCAAGAATTGCAATTCTTCTTTTGCCTTACATAATTGATCCGAACACTTTTTTTAATACAGTTTTCATGGGGCAGAGATCAGAGAGTTAGTCAGATCAAAGTTCTCATTTTGTGAATGAGGCAAGTGAAACACAGAGGTAGAAATAACTGGTCTAAAATTATAAAGTAGTTAAAGATGTAAGTGAGGTCAAACTCAAGATCGATCAATCACCTTTTGGCTACACCAGCCTGTCTTCGCTTTGTTTAATTCTGAGCCTTCAATGAGTTACTCAAATCCTTAAGTTACAGAGTCCACACACCTAGAACAGTAGCTTGCCTGATTCTTGATAAAATACAAGGAACTGCTTGCAGTCCCAACATCCAAAACTTATCCATGGAAAGTGGCTGGAATGGAGACACATATGGACTTAAATCCTATCTCTGCCACTAACCTGCAGTGAGAATTGGAAAAGTTCTTTAAGCTCTTTGGGTCTCAGTTTACTCATCTCTTTAATGGAGGCCACACTAAGAACTAGTACTACAACAATAATGAAATTGCAGAAATGAAATGCCCAATGTTGAAGCCGTGCTCAATAAATATTGGAAAAACTAAAAATACACATTGATAAGATTGTTTAATGAGTTCACTAGGTTTAATCTCATCCTCTGTGATACTTATAATCTAAGGCAGGTTTGGCCAAAACATGGTCTGCACACTATTTTGCCCTCCTCAACGGAAGCTTCTCTGGGGCAAAAGAGACTGGAGGGTTCAAACAACTCTCTGGAAAGAGGGGTAAAAAGAGTGAAAACAAGACACAAATCAACATCCCAACAAGCTGTCCCATTACGCATGTATCACATAATGTTTTATTTTACGATTGTATATATATTCTTATATTTAAGCAATTTGAGAACAGGTAATATGTTTTGTTTTGTTTTTTGTATCATTCAAGCACATTACAAGAAGCAGTTCCTAAAACAGAGTCTCACAAACCCTAAGCACTTACTGCCTACCGCAGTGGTCCCCAACCTTTTTGGCACCAGGGACCAGTTTCACAGAAGACAGTTTTTCCATGGACCAGAGTGGGGATGGTTTCGGGATGATTCAGGCATATTATATCTATTGTGCAGTCAAACATCTCTGCTAATGACAATCTGTATTTGCAGCCACTCCCCAGCACTAGCATCACTGCCTCACCTCCACCTGAGACCATCGGGCATTAGATTCTCATGAGGAGTGAGACCTAGATCCCTCGCATGTGCAGTTTACAGAAGGGTTCCCACTCCTATGAGAGTCTGATGCTACCCTGCTCCCCATCTGACAAGAGGCAGAGCTCAGAGCTCAGGTGGTGATGCAAGTGATGGGGAGTGGCTGTAAATACAGATGAAGCTTCACTGGCTCCCCCGACACTCACCTGTGCAGCTGGATTCCTAACAGTACACTGACCAGTCCACGGCCTGGGGGTTGGAGACCAGGCCGTGGGCCTACAGGATGGAAGAAGTAAATAGATGAATGAATGAGTCCTCTGAAGATTCTACTGCTGAGGCCCTGGTCCATTTTTGCTTGTGTTCTGCCTGTGCTCTGCTACGAACCGGAGCTGCCCTCTGCCTTTGCATACCCATCTGCTTCCATTGCCTATTGGGCAGTTTTGCTTTCCTCTCTGAATCAAACCACCAGCATTGAATCAAGACTTGTTACAAAACAATCCAGCCAAGGGACACCTAGGGAAAGAATTACCTACAGCATCTTAGCAGATCCCAGCTAAATAAAGCACATGACACATTTGACAAAAAAGCAAGATTGTGACTATAGCTCAAATTAGAGCAAACAGCAGGGCTTTGAGACATGAAGAAGGGCGGGAAAAATTATTTACACACTGCAGACCATTAGCCCAGAAAGTAGAAGACGAAAGTGATCCGTTAGTGTGGGATTTGACACACCAGAAGCGCCTGCTGTCAATGAAGCATCCATCTTCAGATCAAACTGGCAGTCTATGAGGAAGGCTGCCAAGCCCTGCCATCTGAGTCGCGTCTCATCACTGACACTTGGGTGCTGCTTTCCTCTCGTTTATACTTTATAAAAAAGTCTCCGATAAAAAGCCTCAGGGACTTGGGCTCTGCAGACACATGTCTGTAATTTCTCTTGTCATCTTACAGAAAGTAAAGATAAGGCGTGGTCACTGTCAGTTGAACTGAAGCAGGGAAAGTCCTTTAGAGATGTTTCAAGGACAGTCACCAGTGTTAACAGGCTGGCTGGCAGCACAAAGAGAAAGTCCCTTCTTCATGGAATCTTGCCTACCTAACTCCAACCTGCTGGGATCATTCACTTGCCACATTTACACCTGGTCGGGGTCAGATCATTACACGTTTGTTTAGACCCCTGGGCAATTTTCTGGTTGTTCTGTGTCTATAGTTGAGACCAGCAAGTCCCACCTCTGCCATCAAGCCTTTTTCCATTGCTGTGTGAAGCACGGTCTAGGTGACCTCTCAGTGTCCTTGGAGGTGTGGAATACTGGGATTTGTAGTCAGGAGAACTTGAATTCAAAGTGCATGCCCAACACTAACCTCACGATGCCGACAACATGAAGCATCCCTTTGTACCTGTGGGGGACAATACTCCTGTCCAGACAAAATAATTTGTGATATAATGGAATGATTGGAAACAAGCCAAATGTCTCATAAGGGCTGATATAAATTATGGCACATCCATCCCTTGGGGAAAACGTCCTCTCTAATTCTGATGCTTCCTTGATGTGAAGGAAGCTCCACTAGGGTAATCTCTATTCTCCTCTATCCCCTCTCTTGCTTTTCCACAGAAAAGGAGGGGTGACTTTTCTCATTGGAGAGCTTGGGCACAATAAACTGGACATGCTTACCCAGTCCCTCCTTCCTATGCCTTGGGAATGAGATGCATTTTTCTTTATAGGGGCAGCACCTGCTTGTCTAGTGCTTCCCGGGGCTGGGGAGAAAATTCTGTCTAATCCTGGGGTTCAGTATTAGGCAGTCTTTCAGTCTTCAGCTGTTACTGCTGTGTCCAATATCAGCTTCATTAGGGACGAAGGTGATATTCATTTCTCAAATAGTTCAGAACTCAGGTAAGAAAGATGGTTGCTATTTTAAGGGTCTTCCCAAAGCCCCAACATACTACCATGAAATAATTTAATTCAAGGTAAAAACAATAGATATATGTTTATTGACATAGAATGACAGAATGATGTTCATTATAAATTGACAGCAAAAAGATCGTGACATAGAAAGTATGCTATGATTCTTTTTGTTTAAAATGTATATATTTATTTTTATGCAACATGTAACAATAGGAAAAAAAGTCTCAAATGGCAGTGTGACCATTTAATAGGAGTTATTTTGAATTGGTAGGATGATGAGTGTTTTTTAATATTCTCTTTGCAGATTATGTGCATTTTAAAAGAGTCTACAGTAAAAGTATATTCCTAAAAATACCAAAGTTATTTATCTGCTTAAAAAAAAAAGAAGTCATTTTCAAAATTGTCAAAAACACAAATGTCTCACACTTACCTTTTCATGAGTTCACTGCTTGGATTGTTAGCTCAAATCAGAAGTAATTACATATTTGGTTGGGGACCATCTGGTGTCACTGGTTTTAAATGGGCAAGTTTCTAAGGGCTGTAAATCTCTTTGAGTTTCAGAATACTAAGGATGAAAAAGGAAAGCTACATCCAAATTTGAATAATGCTGTATGCTCAGTATGTGTCAAGTAAAAGGGAAGGGACAGAGTGAGTAATAAGCAGATCACATGACAATGTGGAACTGTCTAGCTAGAAAGCACCACGGCGTTGCTCTAGCCCACGGCCGCGGCAGGAGCCCGCCCTCTGCTTTCCCCGCAGCAGACGCTGGTGATCGGTCGCAGTGGCTTTCTCTTTCTCTCTATTCCGGTCCCTATCTCAGTTGCATCCTCTACTCCC
This sequence comes from Indri indri, assembly GCA_004363605.1. NCBI lineage: Eukaryota > Metazoa > Chordata > Mammalia > Primates > Indriidae > Indri > Indri indri. The sequence continues at coordinate 8,627 of RJWJ010024633.1, read as the reverse complement.
AAGAAGCCACTACGCATTCTTCAGCTTTGGCATCTGTCTGGACCATTTATTTGACGGGTGAGTAAACTGAGACACGTGGGAGTTCAAAGAGTCACACAGCTGACGACAGGACCTGACACCAAATCTTCAGTTCAACCCAAAGCACTTTTACTGAGCCTTTTGTATGAGCAAGTCACTGCCCTAGACCTTGTGGAGCTGCTCAGGCTAGGCTAGGAGAGGGGATGCAGTTGCCTTCAGGAAGCTGCCTTCAAGTAACTCCACTTGGAGTTACTCTGACACATGGCAGAAGATAAGAAAACTACATACGACAGAAAAAATTGAAGTACAAGGACAGAACTAAGAAAAAGACACTAATGATTGGAAAGATTGGGAAACCTGGTGCTCAATCCACTTCACAGGGGTAAATTATATATTACCAACACGAGCCTAGCACACAGGTGCTCAATAAATGCTAATTGAATAAATTAGTAAATGAAGATTAAAAAGGATATATATACAGTTTTCGAATAACTCGTATATGTATATAAATCACTTATAATCAGTTGATTTGATTCAAATTATATTCAGATTTAAATTTTAATCATTTATCTATAAATATATATAAATTGTATCATCTGTCCAGGAGCGGTTGGAGCAGCAGCAGCAGCAAGAGGGTCTCGTGGACACACGCTGCCGCTGGGCCAGGCCGGGCGTCCGGCGGAGGCTAGGGAGGACTCATCGTCACCTGGGCCTCCACCACAGCTCCCGCTGCGTGGCAGTTCAATGCCCAGTCCCCAGCTCACCAGCGTGTTTTACTGGAAGACATGTTGCACGTACATGGCGATTCTGAGCTTGAGGGCAGACTTGTGCCAGGCTCAGCACAGCGTTGTCGCTGACGATGAGCTTGCAGGTTCTATGTGCCCTAATCAACATTGCCTTGAAGATTCTGGACACCGGGACTGGCCTCAGAAATAGTTGGCTTTTTTTTTTAATTGCAAGCATATTTCTTTTAATGACTCCAGTAATATTAAGCATCGAGTACAAAAGTGGAAAGTGACCCACACTTTTAACGTGTCTCGCTAATGCCTAAATGCAGTGAAGGCCGCTTAAGTTTTGTGTGTAGTTGGATTTTTTTGGAGTCCAAAGGGAATCCATTTGCAGACACTGAGGCCCAAATTGAATTCAGATTCCAGTAGATTCTGAATACTTCTGCTTATCTTGAATGGAGAAGCTTCATAAGGAATAAACAAGTCAAATAGAGAAAACATTTGTGGATATTAGGTATTTGAGTGGTCTTTTTCATGTTTTCTGCTGTGAAACATTTCATCATTTATCTTTTTTTTTTTTTTCATTTTCCCCATCATACTCATTCACACACACTCACACTTTTCATTTGCCATAATGAACTGTCCAGCCCCTGTGGAGATCTCCTACACTAACACGTGTTTTCTGATCACTCAAACCCTACCAGTGCTGTTCTCGACAAGTTGACAGAGGAACTTAATAAGCATGGAGTAACAACTTTGGTTTGAGCTTGTGATGCTACACATGAGAAAGCTCCAGGTGAAAAAGCAGGAATCCAGTTCTAGATTGACCATTTGAGGATGGAGCTCCACCCCCTAATCAGATAGTAGATGATTGGCTAAACCTGTTAAAAAACAAATTTCTCGAGGAGCCAGGTTGCCGTGTCACAGTGCATTGTGTTGCTGGATTGGGAAGGGCTCCTGTGCTGGGTGCACTTGCTTTGATTGAATGTGGAATAAATACAAAGATGCAGGTCAGTTTATAAAACAAAAAAGAAGGAGGACATTCAGTTCCAAACAGCTGCTTAGCTTGGAGCAATACTGACCTAAGATGTGATTATACTTCAGCCATACCAAAGGGCGTTGCTGCGTTCGGCAGAAAGAAATGTAACGGAGACTGACTTGATTGTGGCATTTAGAGGGAACTCTTGGTACCTGGACATGTGAATCTGGAATCTTACCTGTGTCATCAAAGTTGTGATGGATACGGTGCTCCTCAACCACTCTCCTAATGACTGGAAAAAGGCAAACAAAAACAAAATCCCTCTATAGCATAAGTAAAATGTTTAAGAAAAGAGAAAGAGAAAAAAAAGGATTAATTCAGTGAAGGATGATTTTGCTCCTAGTTCTGGAGTTTGAATTTCTTCCAGGGTTGAATTTTTCAAAATCTTCTGTCTTTTTAAACTTTTTCAAAATAGGTCTCTAAGGAAAACCAGCAGAATATTAGCATGTGCAGAACTGTGTGTTTGGGGAGCACACTCTTCCATTATGCTTGGCACACAGATCTCGCTGTGATGGGATTTTTTTCCTTTTGGGGGTATATTTTTCCCCTTTTCTCTTTTTTCTCCTACCCACCCCTTCTTCCTGATATAAGTTGTAGATGGAATAAGAGAAGCCTTTGTTGCTGTAGATGTGCATGCAGTCTGGCAGCCTTCAGTCCACCTGGGCACTTTTAGAAAAAATAAAAATAAAAAAGCAAGTGTGTGTTTGTGTGTGTGTGTGTGTGTGTGTGTGTATAAAATCCAGTGGTTGTTAGTCTTTACTGATGAGAGAGTGTTCCTGTTAGTTTCTTTTCCTCAAAACCACATCTAACATTAGACAAAGAAGCCAAGAGCCTTTTGTTTTGATAAGTTAGTGTGGAAATAGTGTTTTAAGAGGCATCTCTTCTCAAAGAATTTAGCTGAGAGTCAAATCATTCTTCTCTTTCCCAACCAATGAAGCTGAGTGAGTATCCCAGAAACTCGTCTTGTGTAGGGGAGGACTCCAGGCCATCACTAAAAATGCATCCAGGCAGAGAGCGCACTTTCTACACCCTGTAGAACTGTGGGCTGTTGCATTACTCTGATTTCCTGTCTAATGATGTCAGAGAATGCTGGTAGTTTAAAATTTATATTTTAGGACTTATTCATACTTCAAATATTCAGGAACAGTCAAAGGAGTAGCAGAAAATTCACAATATTTTGATCTTGAGAAATATTTGTGGTGGGTATTTTCCAAATATCCCCATATGTACAGTTCCGTTTAACCACTGATTACCTTGAACTGAGTTTGCTTACTAGGTTATTTTTTTTCTTTTGAGTTTAAAAAAAAAAAAATCACTGGTTTAAAACCAACGATGCCCAGTTGAGTACGTGTCCACAGGCCATAACAGGGTGGAAGAGAGACATCAAGCAACTCAATGAGTAGCAAAGGGACTGTGCTCCTTGTGAAGTGGCGTAGTGGCATTTTTGTAAATTCTTTGCTGGGTTTAATGAGCTGATCTAGAAAAGCTGTTTTTCTGCTCCTTTATGGAAGGCAGTTATGGCCAGGCTGCACTGACAAGCAGGGAGAGGGGCCCTTGTACTGTTTCCACCTCAATACTACATATTTAATAGTGCCCTGCTTCGAAGGCTCTGAATACAGGCTTAGAGGCACCTTGTCCTGCTGGGATTTGTGTGCAGAGCCATAAGCTTCCCGTTTGGGTAGCATCAGCTAAGTCAGTAGGAATGGCCCAGGACCTCGTCTCACACTGATGACACCTCAAATGTTGGCCGGCTATGTGAACCGCTTATTTCCTATGCTGGAGTTTTGATTTTTAACTAAATGCAAATCTGTAGATTCTCTCCTCACCCATCCCACAGAGCAAAGCAAAACAATACTTTTGGAAATCGTTTCTAGAATTTTAAAGTAAAAAACGATGGCACTATCCAAAATTATTTCAGAACACAATAGATCCCTTTAACATAGTCTTGAGATCAAAATAGCACACCCGCTAAGCTAAGATAGACTGTTGACTCCAGGGTTTTTGATCAATACCATTACAAACCTTTTCCCTTTGACATGCTCTGAATTTTGTTGTTTCGGGGCAGTGTGTGTGTGTGTGTGTGTGTGTGTGTGTGTGTGTGTGTGTGCGCGCGCGCGCGCGCGCATGTGTGTGCAGTGTCCATTGGTATCAGTGCCTGAGTTAGGAAAATTCTATTCCTGGTCCTGTTTTGAGGAGAAGGATGTATAAAGCAATGTGAAACATTAGCCTTTGTTTTGTTTTAAATTACAGACTGATGTTAATTGTTCTTATAACTGGATTTTTTCCCTCAAAATTAAAACTTTTTTTTCTTTTGGATCTAATGAAGTATTGCTAGCTGAAGCCAGTTTGACATGGTGAGAGAGATGTCAGACTGATGAAAGCTGTTCAGCCTGATTTAAAACCAAACCCTGAACCCTTTTAAAGAATAAATCATTATTTTACATGCAAAATATGTACAAATTTATATGTATGAATTTATATCTATAAAATACATTTAAAAAGATATATATAAGTCTTCCAATCATTTTACATAATGATGATAATTACCATAATATTTATCAGACCCTGCACTGTTTTACAAAAGTGATCTTATTTGATTTCCTCAGATCTTATGGGGTAGGTAATAGTATGCACATTTTATGGATAACAACAACAAATAAAAAACAGTAACAGCTAAAATTTTATTTTGTGCGGTAGGTAATCATCTGAGTGGTTTGCACAAGTGATCTGATTCAATTCTCAAATCAGTCCCATAAATTCGGTCTCACTGTCTTTTGCAAATGAGAGAACAGAGGCAGAAAGGGGCCAATTAATGCACCTAAAGCTGCTCAGCTCCTAGATGGAGCAGCCTGTGGAGAAACACAGGCCGTCTGACTGCAGAGAATGTTAGAGGCATCATACTGTATGGTCTAGGAGTGGATGAGCAAATAATGCGCACCCTTTAATATGGCCCTGCAAGGATGTATGGGGCACTAAGACTCGGGCAGGAACAGCCATCACAGGGCTATGGGAGTGGCACAAGCAAGACCTCACAGAGGTCAGGAGTGGGGAGGCCACTGGTACCTGGGGTGTGGCAGGCATTCTGGATTGTGGAGTTTGGCTTAAGACCAGCAAAATCTACATTTTGTGGCTGCCTCTAAGAACAGGGGAGAGGGTGAAATTCAGATTGTTTCTAGAAGCTGTGTAGGTAAAATGTCCTTGCGATTCAGTGAACATATGTTCAAAATATAATATAAATTATATTTGTATTATAAATATAAATGATGACTACAGAAAAAGTGTGAGAGAATATTGGTAAAGTAGATGACCTTCAAAGGATAAGAATTTTAATATAAAAAGTTTCTACAAATCAATAAAAAAGAGATTTGTATAAAAAATTATAAAAATCCTGAACAAATAAGTAAACTAGACCATGGTCATAAAAGAAGTATCATCTCAGTATTAATCAACTACATGAAAATTAAAAGAATGAGATATATACTTTATTTAATCAGATTTTCAAAGATTAAAAAGTGCCTAGTGTTGGTGAAGGAGCATGGAAACACAATCTCACATACTGCAGGGAGATTTGGCAATGTGTTTCGAAATTTTAGATGTGCATACTTTTTGATCCAGTAGTTTGACCTCTAAGAAGTTATCCAAAGGAATCAATAAGGATTATGTAAAAAGATGCTTAAGTAATAGTAAAAAATATTAATAATAATGAAACAATAGCTTATACTTATCAAATTATCTGCTAGTTACTATGATAAGAATTTTGCATTTATTAAGTGGTTTAGTTCCTAAAACAATACTGTGAGATAGATACTTCCATTATTATTTATTATTATTTGAGATAGATAACTGCCATTTTACAGTTGAGAAAATTGTTTCTTAGAGAAGTTGAGCATTTAGTCAATTTCCTTAGGGACTATAAAAGAAAGCTCATTGTACCATTGTTTATCATAGCAAAAACTTGGGCACCACCTAACAGATTAGGTGGTTAGTTAAATAAATGTAGGTACATTTACACCATGGGATGGCTCTGTTGAAAAGAATGAAATCTCTGTATATTGACATGAAGAGATAACCATCATATATTACTGAGTGAGAAAAAGGCAGCTACAGATACCGTATGTGTAATTATTTAAACATACTTAAGCATTTCAGTTATGCTCTTCAAAGTATTCACAACAGTTATTTCTGAAGGGAAAGATTATGAGGTCTACTTTGTGACATGTATATTTTAGTAATAAGCATGTAATACTATTGGGGCTGTCCTGGAAAATCACCCCTCTTCTCTACCTGAGGTCTACACCTGTTTTGAAATGTGACAAAACAGTAATGCATAACATTCATCGGGTGTTGGGCAGGTGGGACTGGGGAGGAGACAGTGGGTATGTTCACACCTAATGGGTGTGGTGCTCACCATTTGGGAATGGACATGCTTGAAGCTCTGACTCGGGTTGGGCAAAGGCAATATATGTAACCTAAACATTTGTACCCCCATAATATGCTGAAATTAAAAAATAAAAATAAAAAAAATGCTGACTGGGCCGTAAATGACATCATTATTACTAAGGAAGCTCATGTCAGAGAACATTCACAGGCAAGTGGATTCCAGCCTCCCCCACCCCTCAACCTGGGACACAGCCTTTAAGGCTAAGATTGTGGTATCAAACGGACTGAGGCGAGGATGTGTCCATCTTCTTTCTTACTCACCGATCAGATTAAGCCGTTTCTCCTCCTCAGAAGGAGGGACAGGAAAGAAATGGTGGGCAGAGTGACATCAGAGTGATACAGAGAAGTAAGATCCGGTGGGGAGAGAAGAGCTTCCCCATCAACCATTCCTTATTCATGATCTGCAACATCAAAGATACACAAGGATAATCCCTGGACCCTGTGAATGTCACCTTGCATGGCAAAACCACTTTGATGGAATCAAAGGGTGGAATTAAGGATCTTAAAGTGGGGAGATTATCCTGGATTACTTGGGTGGGCCACAAATGCCATCACAGGTATCCTCATAAGAGGGAGGCCAAGGGTTGCTACTATGGAAGAGGAAAAGGGGACGTGACTGGGGAAGTAGTGGGAGAGATGGAGAGATTGGAAGATGCCAGCTGCTGGCTCTGAAAACGGAGGAAGAGGCCATGAGCCAAGGAGAGCAGTAGGCCGCCAGAAGCTGAAAAAGGCACAGAAACGAATTCTCTTGCAGAGCCTCCAGGAGGAGCCGGCCCTGACTTTTGCCCAGTGAAACTGATTTCTGATTTCCAGAACTGGAAGGCAACAAATTTGTGTTGTTTTAAGCCACTAAGTCTGTGTTTATTTGTTGCAGCACTACCAGGAAACTAATATATGATCCTAGAAAAGTCAATAACTGTGTTTGCATCTTTGCCCAAAGTATTTAGAGGGTTCTGTTAACTATAATTAGTAGAAAATAACCGACATCCTTTCTCTCCCCTACAAGTGCACCTCATACTAAACTCTGCTTAAGACAATGATCTGCTTCTCTCTCAAACACAGAAGCACAGTGAGATCTTATTTGCCTGGTATTGTGGATAACGGGAAAAGCAAATCAGCAAATTGACCAAATATTGCAACATCCTTTTGCAGTGCTAACACTTCAACATTTTGTCATTTTGCTGTTTTTCTTAAAAGAATCGTATATTCCTTTCTTAAATACATCACCATGAACACAGATTTGAACCTTATTTATTTATTTATTTATTTGGTAACTGAGGTTTATAAATGTGACTGTATAAAATAATAGGGCCTCTGTACCGAAAAGTTCTTAACACACTGGTATGTAATACATGGCTGTTCACTTCTATTTCAAATTCCCCCAGAACATCTATGGTGTCTGAGTTCTATGGCTGGATTATTCCAATCATTCCGTCTCCTTCTCTGCTCTCTAGATGGCTGGTATACCTCCGTGCCACTGCTTCTGTGCTCACTTTTAGCAAGCTCTAGCCTTTCTTACTCGCTGCTCCCACTACACAACAAAATAGGAAGTCAGATAACTCAGCTCGTAACAATAGTTTTTGAAATAAATAAGAGCAAGGCTTTCTAAGAGGCTTTCTTGTGAGTAAAGTGCACAAATGCTTCTATACGAATTGGGCACATACATGCTAGCTTTGCAAAGCCCCAGTCGGCTAATTACCAGTACCTGAAATGATCTGTTTTTCTGTCTGTCAGGCTATGAGCCCTCTGAAGGCAGGAGTTGTATCTTACCTATAAAAATTTAAAAGAGCAATAATTTATTGTGCACCTACTACGTGCCAGGCGTCACCACTCCTCCCCCACAGAGCCACGGCATGTAGAGCACATTCAGGAGAGTGCATGGCATGTAATATCCAACTCAAATGTTTGCGAAATGAAAAACTTGAAGCATGCTTGTCACTGCATGTGTGTCCCTCAAACAGTGTAATAAAGGGCAGGGCATTCACCACTGAGTCCCAGGAACAGAAAAGACTAACAAATGTATCTTGTTACTCTGCTGTCAGGAGCAAGATTTTTATCAGGAAAGTTGTATTTCTGAAGACACCAGAATAATTTCCTCCTAATAAATTTCCGTCTTATTCAGAGAAGCTGAGATTCTGCCAGGAGCTCAGAGCCTCCTGGGGGTAGGGCTCGGGCAGCTTTGTACTGCTGGATTAGATGTTTGTGCACGTCTGCGAGAGGCTGGGATGAACCCAGCCCAGGAAGACACATTGGGGTGTTTATAACAAGAGCACAATGGCTCTGGCAGCATGGGCGTAGGTTGCAAGCACCCTTTGAAAAGGATCTGAAATGTGGTGTTAATGGGCTTTCTTCTCTCAGCAGAGGAAGAAGTGAGTTTGCCTGCCTGTTCATTCATGCAAAGA
>RJWJ010024632.1:0-24665 GCA_004363605.1 Indri indri | reverse complement strand
CAGAAGTCAAGGCGGTGCTCACTTGGAGACCTTTCCAGAGAGGGAATCATACTAGGTAGAGAACTCTTCAGTTAATTGAGAGGTTTTTCTTTGCAGTAGAAAGAAACTCTCTTTGACCTTGGGTTTGACCTTGGGCTTGCCATGCCTTTGCCCCGGGCCTGTCCTGCTCTCCCCTCACAGATTTAAACAAGGCGAATCTTTGAGTTTGTTCCAGTTTCAGCATTCTCTGCGTCTACCTTGTGTGGACTGGATGGGGTATATTTGACTATTTTGATTGTAACATTGAATTATTTGTGATTTAAAAGGCTCTTATATTTTGACCCATGGAATATGTTATGTTTTTTTTCTGTTCCAGACATGGACAGTCTATATGGGGGGAAAAGAGACAACACCCCTCTGATTTTTCTGTAGCCACCACCTTCTCCCATACCCCTATCTTCAGCTCGAATAACTGAAAATGTTCTTGTTAGAGAACTTTCTTTTATCTGCCCTGGAATATTATCTCCAATGTTAGAAAGCTTAGTCATCAGCAACGCGGTTGTATATTGAGGGCCCATCGGGCAAGAGACATTGTGAAACTAGACATAAGAAGCACATGTAGAGAGTGGTAGACACAGGACCTAGCACATAGTAAGTACTCATTAAATGCTACTTCTTGCTGTTATCATCACATCAGAAGTGGTGATTTCGTAGTAGAAAAAGTGATTTTATTTCACCAACCCTTACAACAACTGAAGAAGGTAGAATCTATTAGTTTCCACATTTTATAGATGAGTAAACTAGAACCAAGGAGGTTACATAACTGGCCTGAACTCTCATATCCAGTCCTCGAACCCAGATGTGCTGGGTGCCCATTCTTTATACTGGTTTCATTGACCTTCTATACCATTTAGCAGCTCTATACATTATCCTGTCCAATTTGAGCCTACAAAGTGATGCAGCTCAGAGGCAGTCAAGTTCAGTGGGATGGACATGAGTACTGGGCTGGGAAACTCATGCTCAAGTGTGAGCCTTGCAACTTTGGTCAAGTGTCCGCCCTGAGGCCAAACTTCTCTGCTGGTGAAATGGTTAAAAATGCCCATCCAGCCCGTATCTATAATGAATCTGAGGTTCCAGTGGGACAGTGGATGAGAAGACACTTTGTATTTTGTAATGCTCTACTCAGATGCAGGATGCTCATCTCATTAATATTACATTCTGGTGCCAGTTTCTGGGGGGTCAGCTGCAGAGAAGCTTGGTTCAAGCTACAACATCTCATTAGAAGCTGAAATTTGGATTCAGGGAGAGGAGAATGGAAGGGGTGAGAGCTGCTCTCCGCTGCTCAGGATCCTGCTGCTATCTGCTGCATTCAGAGAGGCTTCCTGGTGCCTTGGCAGTGCTGCTCGGTGGGACATCTCTGACTTTGATGTTGCACGTGTCAACACTCTAATAGGGCGGCAGCCGAGATCGGTGTGAGTTTGGAAAGACATCTTATGACAGGTTTTGCCTAAAGATGTTTCAACAGATAACCCTTTAGAAATAACAAAGGTAATTTGTGCATTTCACAGGAATCCCCGGGGCTCAGGTAGCAGCTCAGTTCAAAGTTTGGCATGCAGACAGCTTCCTACTCTCCCTTTTTTCCCTCCCCGCACATCTGCGAGATATCATCGCTTGTCACGGTAGCACGGTATTGTGTTTAGTTACATTGATGTTCTGTCCACGTTGACAGCAATGGTGGAAGGACAAGAGGCTATTTCCTTCTAGATTGTTCACATTGGAAAAACCTTAGAAATTTACTCCTCTCTCTTAAAATGTAAATTAGATCACCTCATTCTGCTGTTTAAATATTCTCTCATGGATTCCCATCATGCTTAGAATAAAATCTACATGCCTCACATGACCTGGATAATCACCCAATATGACCTCTGCTGGCCTCTCTGACCTCCTCTACCACACATCTCCCCTGCCACACTGTGCTTGGGTTACGCTGGCCTCTCTCTGCCCAGATGTGCCGAGCTTAGGGGATGTGCACCTACAGCTCCTCTTGCCTGCACCACTCATCCCTAAGGTCTTTCACGGCTGACTCCTTCCCATCCTGAGTCTAAGCTTGGCCCAGCGTCCCTTTGGCCAGTCCTTCCTGGGCCTCCCTCTGTGGCCCTCACTCCCATCCCACAGTACATCTCCATTACACGGCCTTTGGTAACGTCTTCTTAGCATACATTGGTTTACCTATGTTTGGCCTTACTGTAATGTTAGTGCCATGAGAGCAGAGATCCTTTCTTTCGTATTGTCTCCTGAATCTCCAGCATAGAAGAATAAGGGTGCCACAGCACGGAATGAATCTACAGCCCAGTGAATACTTGATGGATGGAGGAATGGACCTCCTTCTTTTACAGATGAAAAAGGTGGTACCAGAGAAGAGAAGCCATCATCGTATTCTTATTTTTTTTTTCCTTTTCTTATGGTTTTACATTAGCACCTTTGGGCCATGCTGGGGTGAATTATAGCATCCAAGGGTTCTCGGTGTGATGTTCATAGATACTTGGAAAGTCAGCAAAGGGGAATGAGAGTGTCTGGAGCCCTGTGAAAGTGTGGGCATATTCCTGGGCAGAAGGTATATAGCTTTTGTTAGTACCTCAAAGGGATCCTCAATCCATTGGTAGCTCCCATCGACTTTTCCTTTTCATTAGTTTAGTTTGGGGGATGTGTAGTGAGCCTAGAGAGAGGATAAACTGTTTGTCTCAGCACCACCTTGCAAACCTTTCTTTTTCTTCCCTGTCAGCACGATTCCAATGTTCTACCCCTGGACACAGGGAAAGCTCCTCGTTTCATCACCAGGGCGTCTCTTTCCTAAGTTCATTACTTCCACGATGAATCTCCAGTGCCAGAAGCTAGAGTCAGATTTCTGTAAGAATCAAAGAATTCCAGAGTTGGGAGAACACTTAATCCAGTGTTTATAAACCAAGGTGTACATCAGAATTTTCTAGGGAGCTTTGTACAGCTATGTGTTGCCAGGCCCTTACTCTGACATTTTTATTCAGTAAGTTTAGACGTGAGCTAGGGCTAACAAAGTATCACAGACAGGGGTGGCTTTAAACAACAGAAATTCATTGTTTCATAGTTCTGGAGGCTAGAAGATTGAAATCAAGATGTTGGTAGGGCCACATGCCCTCTAAAACCCATAGGTGAGAATTCTTCCTTGACTCCTCCTAACTTTTGGTGGTTGCCATCAATCCCTTGCGATCTTTGACTTGGAACTGTCAAGAAATGGCCACGCTTCAATATCTGCCTCCGTCATCACATGGCACGCCTCTGTGTGTCTTCTCTTTTTATAATGACACCAGTCATATTGTACTAAGAACCGCTGTACTCCAGTATGACTTCATCCTAACTATTTAAATCTGCAATGACCTTATTTCCAAATAAGGTCACATTCTGAGGTACTGGGAGTTAGAACTTTGTTTTGGGGGCATAAAATTTAATCCATGCATGGGGCATGGGAATCTGTATTTTTAAAGCTCCACCCTTGATTCTGATTGAGAAGCACTGCTCTTATCTATCCCTTCACTGAACAGATGGGAAACCGAGGCCCAGGAAAGGGACGAGCCCAGGCTCACACAGAGACTCAGTGATAGTGTCAGACTAGGAAGCCAAGTATCACGATTCCCCCGACATACTTCCTAATGCGCCAAACTGCCTTTTGGAGTCTGGAGCTGGCGATGCTCTCACTGGTCTGCAAAGGCCAGCATTTCAGTGGGCATTTCCAGGTGTCCAAATCTGCCCCAAGGGGCCACTTACCTCTCCAGTGTTATCTAGAGGGGCATCAGTGGATCTCTTGGTCCAGTCGCCTGCCTCCATCCCAAAGGATGTGGCTTGGGAGCAAGTTGGACTATCTCAGCAGTCATGGACATGCATCTGTTTCCTCCCAGTTGTACCCACGTTGCCCCAAATTTCTGTGATTGATAACTGGTACTTGGATGAAGTTCTGCACTGTATGTATGGGAAGACTTCCTTCCTCATCCCCCGCTTACTCAGAACACTACCATATGGTATTTATTCACATGGTCCTCTCTTTTGGGTTAGCATGTGGGTGGCTTCTTAGGAAAAGAAGGTAACATCTGGAGAGACAACCCAAGCCTTGCACATAGCATTTGAGATATTACTCAGTGGAAATACCGGTTGTCGTGCCCAATTTGTGTCCCCTCCCACTTGATTTTTGTGCTGGAATTCTGCATGATCCGTTGATCCCTGTCTCCGCCAGTTCCCCCACAGCAGATGCGTTTAATGTCACAGATCCCAAAGTAAGTAAATCTAAAGTGTTTAATCTATTATTAATCAGCTAGTTGCCAAAATGATAGAGCTCCAGGGGGGCCTGAGGAAGACATCAATATTTATGGCCTCGTTAGTGACTGCATATTTTTCGCTCTCTCCTTTCCCCCCACCCCGCTCTCTTCCCTTAAGATGAGAACAGAAATATGAAGACTTATGTTTTATGCCGTTGTACAAGGCAGGAATGTCATGTTTTGAAATGAGGTGACTACAAAGTGGCATTGCATATTTGTTTGAGAATATTGGCTGTTAGGGCTGTGGTAACCTCGGCCAGGTTGGGTTAAGCAAAACCAGCCTGCAATCTGTGATAATAGAGTGGGAAAGTTTAGGGCACAGAAGAGACCTGGGAGAACTTTTTCACAAATAATTCATGTTTCTGATGTATCAACTGAGGCTCTGAGAGAGAAAAGGGCTTCTTTGTGGCCATACATTTATTTTATCACTCAACAAACCTTACCTGGATACCTCTTCTATGTCTGATGGTGCATGAGCTGCCAGTGACACCAAGGTAAGTATTAACAGGAATTCCTAACATTTACTGAACACTTCCTAGGTGCTGGGTGCATGCTAAGTCCTTCATATAGTCTCTCTTGCTGAAAACCCTCCAACAGCTTCCAGCTGCACTTGGAATAATGCAGGTGCGTGACCGTGCTCTGACGTACCTTTCTGATGCTGCTGCAATTCATTCTGCCCCTCATTTCTTGTGCCCCACCCCCAGTGGCTTTCACTGTTATTGTTCCTGGAATATATACCAGGTTCATTGCACTCAGGCCTTTGAATCAGCTGTCTGCTCTGACTGGCTTACTCTGCCCTTCGTCGCTTCTGGTCGTAGCACATTTCAGGTCTTAGTACAAATTGCACCTTTTCAGAGATTTCTTGAAAATGAGTTACCCTACTCCCATCCCCTTCATCACTATCTCTTCATAAACCTGTTTTAGTGTCATCCTACACAGTGATGTGCTGGTAAGTGCTTAACACCTGGGTCTGGTGGGGTGGCGATGGGGAGGGGAAGTGTGTGATCTGTCAATCTGCCAATTTCCATGGTGTAAATACCTCCAATGTTGCCGACTTTTTAATTCAAGCTGTCAACGTAATGGTGCTGAATGAGAAGTTGGGATTGTATCTACACAACCCACTCATGTGAACCAGTTACAAGCCAGCTCTGGTACGCTTCTTATTGTCTGAAATTATTGTGTTTATTTGCTTACCTGTAATTTTTTTTTCCTTCCTATGTGATGCAAGCTTCAAAAGAAGAGGGAAATTTTCCGTTTTGTTTACAGTTGTACACTAGACACCTAGAACAGTGCCAGGAATATGATAGCAAATTTAATAAATAACTGTTAAATGGATTATAAATGAATAAGAATCCTCATAATGACTCTGTTAGGTAGGTGTGACTATTATCCTCATTTGCCAAATAAGAAAACTAAAATGCAGAGAGAGACTAAGTAACTTGTCCAAGCTTACATAGTCAGTACGTGGGATTGCCAGGGTATGAGCCCAGGAAGTTTGTTCCCAGAGCCTCTGTTCTAAATTCCAAGCTATATGAATTTGACAATGTCCCTCCTCTCGAAGACTTCACAGTCTAGAGAGGAAAAGGATACTTGAACAAGAGGAATGTTGTACCCGTGACACAGGTGTGCATCATGTACACTGAGGGACCTGGGAAAGCTAGAGCCAAGGAGTGGCCCAGTGGTCAGAAAGGCCTGTACAAAGGTAATCTTTGGTCAAGCCTTGGAGGTTATCATCAGAGTGCTTCTTCCCGCATGCCAGGCTGCTTCCCACGTGGAGCAACAGACACTGTGAAATCACTCTTGGATGAGGAAGATAAATCAGGCTTCACTCAAAGGTAAAGAAAACCACAGAAGCATTATTGAGATGGCTTGAGGGTCAGCTGGGTCTTTCAGTGCACAAGAAATCTGATAATCCACCTGAGGTACGCTTCCAGGCAGGGACTTAGGTTCTTCTCCTCACTGCTGACCTTGTAACATGTCCTCTGATTAAGGGCTTGTTTAGCTCTGGGTTGAATTGCTCACCCATTTCTGCTTCTGATTCTTTGCCTTTTGCATCGAAATGTCAGGTGGCTACTCACCTGGAATAGTGGTGAGTGGAATGTGTACTATTGCAGGCTCTTTAATTGTTCCAGTAGCCAGGCTTGAACAACCACAGAGCCATCATTGACAAAAACCCAAACCTTGGCTTTCCTTCCCTCTGCTTCTCCCCACCCCAACCTCAAATCAGTTACTGGGTCCTTCTGTCAAGCCTTGCATCATACCGTTTTTTTTGTTCCTACTGCTATTATTCTGGTCCAGGATGTGCATTCATTCATCCACTCACTCATTCGAGAAATGCTAGGTGGCTACTGTGACGGGCGGAGTGGTAGGCTCAGGGAATACTAACAGTAAAAGCAGATGTGGCTCCTGCCCCCCAAGGAGCATATTTCCCAGGGGGGGCACATATTTTAGTGGGGGACAAACAGCTGTAAATCAAATAAACACTAGAATAAATGGATAATTCCAATGGTAACAGAAGTTGCAAATCGGAGGGGGACGTAGTGCTGTGAGGGTTTCTAACTGGGCATTTGACATAAGCGGGAACACAGAGAAAGACTTCCAAAGTGCTATTCTATTTAAGCAAAATCTAAGGTTTTGAAGGATGGGGAAACCTTAAGGTAACGAAAGGAGGAAAAGTTATTTCTTCCAATTGGAAAAACATGGATAAATATTCTTCAATGGAAGGGAGTTAGCTCCTACCAGCATAGTGAAAGTAGACTGGTTTGGATGAGGAGGGAGCACGCAGGTGGACAATGTGTGAGATAAGGCTGGAGAAATACGCAGAAGCTGCGTTGGAACACTGGAAAGGAATATTAGCCTCTGTATCCAGATACTTGAGGGAATCAATTTTTGTACTCCCTCTATGTCACGCCTCCGGGCTCATCCTAGGCACTCATTGCCAAATTCCTCTTTATACAGCCCTGGGTTAGTGTGTATATATGTGTGCATGCACTTTTTCCCCCATTACTCTCCTACTCCCCAAATTAGCGGTGTTTCTACTCTGCAGTGAATAGCCTAAACTCGCTGGCCCCAAGGACTTCTATAATCCACATCAATTAAACTTTCAGCTGTCGCTTCCCACTCTTGGGAAATCATATAATATTACAACATAATGGGAGCAGGGGCTTTGGCATCGAATAGCTGATGTAAATCTGTTTCTTCTACTTTCTACCTTTGTGACCCACGACAGATTGCTTAATCCTGCTGAGCCTGCATCTTTGTGCCTTTAAAATGGAATCATAGTGTAAGGTTTACATCAGATCATTAAAGCCTTGAGCATAATCAATGACATACAGAAAGTGCTGATTAAATAATAACCTACTAGACTACGTAGTCTTCTGACTATCTTCCATCCTTGCCTAGTATTTCCTAGCCAGTTTATGCACTATTTCTCTTGTTTAGAACAGGTTCTTCCAAACTGTTCATCTACCCAAAATGTATAACCCTTTGGTCACTGGATCAATATCTGTCTCCTGAATTTCCTCCATCTCTGTCCCAGCCCTTCCTCTATCACCAGGCTTCTAGAACAGATCCTTTATCTTAATTGCTAGAACAGGTTTTCAGATATTTTTACTGGTATTTTTTAATCATCATCTTTTAGTTTTGTGCGTGTGTGTGTGTGTGTGTGTGTGTGTGTGTTTCTTGTTATCCTTTCTTATTATTAGCTTCTCAGGTCAGGTACCACGTCTCGTATATGCTTGACTACCCTCATTATACCGAGTGCAACGCATGGAACATTGCTCTGAATAAATATTCCTTGGATGAATGAAAAAATAAGTCAATAAAGAAGTGCAAGAAAAGAAAGTCAATTTTTATAGTGTTCTAAGTGGGGACAAAAAGAGAAACGAAACAAAATATCTCGGAAATAAAATTCTGTCCCTGTCTTTGAGCTCTTATATTTATTTATGAGCTGTGGAGCATGTTGCCTACCATCTATTTAGTCTCACAAGTATGTCAACATAATTACCATAAGGTTTATGAAGTACTTTGTACCGCCTGGGGTTAAGATGGTATAGAAATTTAAAATATTACATATGATCCCTCCAGGAAGAAAAGAGGAAGCAACATCTATTTTGTGAGGTGCACCAGTTTTGGATAGCTGTAGTGGAAGTGCCCAGAGCAGCTTGTACACCATTGCAAACATAAATTAATTTATACTTTTCAAAGCCCCTGACGGATACCTTTCGTTTTAATTAAGTGTATTTTGCAGAATTTGGACTTTACAAACTAGATACAATAGTTCTCATATTGGCTTTGCAGAATCTGCAGCACTAGATATAAGTTCATTATAAAGATGTACATTAGCAGCTTCTCAGACCAAAGTCAGCCACACAGCAACTTTTTCTCAAGGATTCAAGTGCTCTAATATGTGTGTGTGTGTGTGTGTGTGTGTGTGTGTGTTTGCCTGTTTAATTTGGTGTTTTCATTTTAATTATCATAGAAAATAACAAATATATCATGGAGTAACCATTTTATAACTGAGTACTGCCAGAGATTCAAGGTCCTTGCTCGCATCTGCATTTACTATCTTGTTAGCACTACAAACTACTACTGTAATAGTGATGAACTATTGAGAACAGAAAAAAATGAATATGATACAGGATTGACGTGTAGTAAAATAATGCTGGGTGACGGCTAACTGACATAATGAGGCACTACATGGAAAAAGAGGGAAAACACTAGGGCAGGGGACTGGATCCTTGAACAGTGCGCAGCAGTTTAGGCAGGCTGACCTCATGGAGTCTATGAGATTGCACAGTATCATATTGCTGTTACAAATAGTGTTTTGGAGTCAGAAAGTACCGTAGTTTCTAACATTAAATTAATATTGGTAATACAAACATATCGGTATTATATAATTGTGTTTGTCCCATTTCTAAATTTTCTTTGGTTTTATAGTTCCAAGATGGCCATAAGCAAAGAATTGATCTCTGGCTTAAAGTCTGCACATTTTCAAGTACCATTATAATAAATATAATTTGTCAACATTGTGGTTTCTGATGAACACAGTTTCCCTTCAAAAAGGGTCCATAAATTATGTGAATTCTAAAAATTTGCTTTAGTAGGTGATAGTAAGAGCCCCCAAGAAAGTGTTGTGTTATGTCCAAGCTTTATTATATTAATACCAAATCTACAAAGCATAAAGACAGAAATCAAAAGTGTAGAGAATGGTAACTATGGAAACGGCAGCTGGAAGGTAAAATACCAAGGTTCTAAAGAGGTATTCAGGGTTGGACAAAGTGGAAAATTCAACATAGGGAAAGGCCTACACAGAGTCCTGAAAGTGTCATTGATGAACTCCTAAAATAACCAACCTCAACAAACTATTGCAATGTGGGTGTGTGTGCATCTCTTCTTCAGTGTTTTGGAGACCACCCCCCTACTAGACTACTTCTCTAAATTTCCAATGATAGGCTCTGTGGAAATAATAGTAATTTTAAGAAAATTTACTTTACACCCATATTTTCTAAAAAAATATTTCTTTTGTAAAACAAGGGCATCCTTATTTCACCTCTTGAAAACTGTTAGCTACACTGAGTTATTATATAAGCAGCAAGCCTGTATTTGTTAGTTTCTAAACTTTATTTACAGCTTTTCTACCTCTATAAGTGTTTGTTCCCATTTAGGGTGTGTACAGTACTTGTTAGAAGGACACTTTTTTTTTTTCTTACTCTTTCAAAGTTGAGAAGACTATTTGTGAGACTGTGAAAAGGTCTAAGCATTGCCCCCTTTGAATGGGGTATTGTGTTAATTGCAAACACTGCAATGTGGGTTGCTATTTTATGACTGTTGTACCCAGTGTCAAAAGATTTAGTTCCTTCTTGATCCAGTCCTAGTTATTTAGGAGTCGTTGAACAGAGATATACAGTTTTAAATTGCTTTTCAGAATGAATTTGAAGAGAACAAAGGGGTGAGTGTAGAAGTCAGCTGGATCATCCTTGTCTATACGGGATCCTTCCGTAACTTTTCCCCAATCACTGTAAGCCTAATTTCATATCAGGAATTTTTTCTTGGCTTTTTAATGGCTTTTCCTTAGGACATAACATTGACAAGTTTAATTTTGTAGACTACTTTTAACTTTTCAAAACCATTCCAAGGATATTCATCAAGGAAATGGCCAATGTTCGTTGAGCACTAATTTGTCAGTCAACGTTGTGGTAGACATTCGGGGTATCCCACTGAGTACCTTCCAGCAGTCCCGACCACCACCCTGCACACCTTAACTAGGTTAGATTCCCATTCATGGTATTTCATAGTATACAAAATTCCCCTGCATGGCACTAGGTCACATGTATGCAATAATTAGTTATTTTTTGTATGCTTTTTCCACTGGACTGTGAGTTCCAGGAGGATAGATGTGGTCTGTTTTGCTCACTGCTGAATTCCCAAGGGCCCAGAGCAATGAGAAGCATTCACTGTAAGTGCACTGAAATAAATGAAAGAAGGATGGGATGGTTGCTCTAGGAGGGGGTCGGGAGTGTGAAAAGCATACTATTATTGGAGGAAGCAAGGAAGGCATTTAAAGAGCCCAGGATTGCATAAAGGCAAGTAAGTACCTGCAACAAGAATGCCACACAAGGCAGAAAGTAGGCCAGATTTTTAAGTACAAACTAAGGAAGTAGAACAATCTTTTATGATCGCAACATGAAAGCAAAATCCCAAGCCAGGATGCATCTTACAAGACAGAAAGTATATTAGGAAAACATGCTTTAACTGCAGGAGGCAGAAAATGAAATGGGCTGTCCCTTTTAGTGTGTGGAGAAGGAAGGCAAGTGACTGATTTCAAAAGGCAAAAACATCTATGGCATTATTCCTTTGCCTCACCTTAGGTTTCCTTTCTCAGAGTAAAGACAATTATATTATGAAAGCTCAGGGCGTGAAGACTGGGCTGGGGAGCAGTCTGACCAAGAGACTGATGGGGGCTGATGAAAGACGATTTTAGAAGCTGGCTCTTTTCATAGCAAGAGGCTGTACTTCTTGAACCATCCAAGCCACTACCTGTTGTTTTTCAGAACTCATAGTAGGTGGTAAAGGTCAGAGAGACAGAGAGCATCCCTGAAACTCACAAATGACTCTAGATTCCATTGAATACCTGTCCGTGGTCCTGACAGCATAGATTAATTTTACTGCTTCCCCTTTCTCCAACTAGAATAGGCAGAGAGCTGGTTTGGGAGTCAGAAGACCCAAGTTCTAGTTCTGGCTGTACTATGGTCTCTCTCTGTGATTCCGTGCATATCATTTTACCTTTAAAGCCTTACTTTCTTCTTCTATAGAATGGAGAAAGATTCTTCATTTTTCTGGTCGTTGGTTGATAGGATAAGAACACTTTTAAATTTTTCCCTCCTAAATAATACATGTATACAACTTATAAAACCAAATAGTATTTCAAGTAATAAAACAAAATTTAATATTCTTGTCTCTCATCCCTTTCTATCCTGGATTCCAGCTGTCATGGGGAATCACTTTAAACTCTCTTAGTTGTTTCTTCTGGTATTTTACCTTCAGGTCCCTGATGCTGCCTGTCTTAATTCAGGCTGCTATACTAAATACCATAGATTGGGTGGCTTAAATGACAGACATTTATTTCTCAGTTGCGGAAGCCGGGGAGCCCAATATCAAGTTGAGGTTTCTAGTGAGGACCTGCTTCCTAGTTTGCAGATGGCCACCTTCTTGCCGTATCCTCACGTGGCGGAGCGGGGCAGCTTCTCTCCCTCCAGAAGCTGTTATGATTACTATTTTGCCCATAAAGTCTAATACTTTAAGATGTTGGCCTTTTTTCATTCACAGGTCATTCATGGGGCCAGGCACTCTGTGAGCTTTTACAACCAGAAAACTCAGATCCTTAAGTTTTAAGAGATTTTCTTTTATAATTTATTTGATAATATCCTTCCCTTTATTTTTTCTCTTTCATTTGCAATTCCTAGTAAGTGTATGTGTGACTTCCAAGATTCTATTTCTCTGAATTTTATTCTATTTCCTGGGTGCTATCATCATCTTTATCTTTTAGTATTTTAATGAACTAATGTATATATTGTTAACTCCCACCAGATCTTTCTTGCTTTTTGATTGTTTCTTTATTATCGCATCCTATTCATATTCTAGAATGAGAGTATAGGAGTGTAGTTTTGTAACGTGTCCTTTTGTTCCCTAAATTGTTCTTGTTTCCTGTGATTTATTTTTTGTTTATTAATTTTAATTTCTCTCTCCCCCTCCCCCATACTGAGGCCCTTGATTATCTGTTCTTGTAAGTACCAAAAAGCCAATGTGAAGTTCTGCATGTGAGGAGGATGATGGCCAATTGGTGGCCTCAGCTGTACCTGGTGACCCCAATCTAGAGTCTCTACACTTCACCTTTGTCAGAGTTGGCCTCCAGTCTTCTGCTTGGCTGAAGAAGAGAGCACCACCTGGCTGCATAGGCAGAGGCAGGGCTTCTGGAGCTTTCCACCAGCTTTTATCCCCATCTCATACCTCAGCCCTTGCTTCAAATCCCTACCCCTTCCTGGTGTTCTGTGGTCTGATTGCTGTCTTCTTGTGGATGCCACTCACTTCCTCTGTGCAGATGGTTGAGTTTCGGCTTTCTTTACCTTGCTAAGTCAGTTACCTTTCATCCACTTTCTGTCTTCCATACGTGCTACTTCCTTTGTCTGCTCTTCCCTCTTCTCGGTTTCTCTTTGTTCCGTAGATTTATACCTATTTTATTCCTGTGCTGTGATTTTTGTGGGTTTGAGGGAGATAGTATGTGTCCCATATGACATGCGTTAGATAAACACATTGTTGTGAAACTGCATTTTTTCAAAGAAACTTTTTATTGTAGTTTTAGATTTACAGAAGGGTCAGAAAGATAGTTCAGAGAGTTCCCATATACCCCATACTCAGTTTTGTCCCGTATAATTAAAACATTACATTAATATGGTGCATTTGTCACAATAAATGAATCAATACTGATTCATTGTTATTAACTAACACTAAGTACTTGTTTGGCTAACACTTTGGAAAGAAGTCACTATGCCCAGCCTACATTTAATGAGTGGAGAGTTATCCTCCACCTCATTAAGGGCAGAGTATCTATATAAATTATTTGGAATGCTTCTCCTGAGAGATTTGTCTCTTCTCCTCATTTATTTACATCTGTAATCATTTATTTATATCAATATCAATTCATGGATATCTATTTTATACTTTGGGTTATAATCCAATACTACTTCATTTATTTTGTTGCTTGAATTTTGAAATGCTTTTCAATTATGAACCTCTCATAATTGCTTTTCAATTATGAACTAAAAAGTAAGGTATGACTTAGATAATATAACTATAGTCTATATCTTAAATATAGTTCTTGAGCCCCTTGTTACCTAACAAAGTGTTAGGCACAAAGTGCTGGGTAGGCACACAGGATTTGTACACTAAATACTTGTTTGGCTAATTGACCAATTTTAAATATTCATTAAATCATTTATAAATGTCCGATGATATGTTTCATGAGAGACCATAGAAGCATAAGGCTCCCTCAAGGACCTGTGATCTTATTAGGAAAATATTCATGAACAGAACAATGAAAAAACAGGTCAACCCTGTTCCAAAGCACCAAGTGGTATCATTTTTACAGTTTGAGAGTGACAGATTTCAGTGGCCTGAGTGATCAATTTGGATGCATCCATCATGGCTGGCATCCCAGAAGAGGCTTGGAATAATTTAGACAGAGTTAAATGAGAGAGTCTTTTAAACACTCAGAATATACAAAGTAATGCATCTATTCTATTTGGACATGTTCAAAAATTGTCAAATGGCACGCATTTTAAAATTCACTTTCCTTTTATAAGTCTGTCCAACAGCCAGTGCCTTTATTTCTGTTTTGCTTTTTTTTTTCTGTCCACATGTTCATTTCAAAATCCAAAAAACAATAATTGTGTATTTATACATTGTGGTTTCCAGCCAACAAAACCCCTTTACACACTGGCTCACTGATCCCCCAGCAACCCTGGGAAAGAGGCAGTTACAGCAGGTACCCCACAGAGCTTGATTTTGCAGATGGAAATATGAAGGCCCCTGATTTCCATGCGGTTACACAGGAGCAAATGGGAGAGGTGGGTCTAGAACTCAGGACTCCTGACACCAAATGCAGTGCTCTGTTCATTGACCTGGAAGTCCCTCTTTTGACACTTGGAAAGCTGGGGTGAAAGAGAGGCAGGAGAGATGGAGACCCTTGAAACTCAGCATTGTGCGTAGTTAGGTCTCTTATGTCCCCTTCTCAAACAAAATGAAACATCTCACCTTCAGAAGCTAGAATAGGTTGCTAGCATTTTGTCCTCCTTCCTTTCCCAAGAAAAGGACATTCTACACCACTAATCTTGGCCAGTTTAACAAATCGTTTAATGAAAACTCACATTTGGTTTCCAAAGCTGATCCTGTCCGGGCAAATATGTGCTAGTTCTGGTCAGCTATCATGCAGGCCAGGGTGTCAGGCTAGAGGTGGAAACAGGGTCTCTGAC
Source organism: Indri indri (assembly GCA_004363605.1). NCBI lineage: Eukaryota > Metazoa > Chordata > Mammalia > Primates > Indriidae > Indri > Indri indri. The sequence continues at coordinate 9,814 of RJWJ010024632.1, read as the reverse complement.
CACATCCTGAGCTCAGCCAGCCCTGCCCCCCTAGGCATTCTGCATACCTGGCTGTCTGCTAGGAAGGGAGCGCAGAGAGCAGGCAAACACCACCAGGAATACTGCTTTAAGGTCCTTTGAAGGGTTCACTCTGCAGGAGGGTGATGGTTTTGAAAATTTCAGCTAAGCAGAGCCTTAAGCCCTGTTTTGAAGGGGAGCTTTGGTCAATAGAAATTTGGTCCTTAGAACTCACTTTTCCTCTTTTCCTTTGTATGTTTCAACACTTAGTACGTTTGTGGACTACCTGAATATAAATTGGTTTTGAGACTTTCCCGAGGCAGATCTCTGAAGCCCTGTGCCATGGATCCTGCACCCCTTTTTGCAATTTCTGAGAGTCTCTTCTTCTCTTTAGGTTTGTGGCCCGTGGGGAGGTCACCAAATCCTTTTCAAGAACCCAGGCTCTGTAGTTAGACTGCCAGGATTTGTATTCTGGTTTCTTCATTTCACAGATATGTGGCCTCAGACCAGTTACTTGAAGCCTGTAAGCCTCACTTTTCTTGTCTGAAAAAAAGCAATATGAGTTCTTGCTTCAGAGATCATTGAGTATTCAGTGAGATAATGCACAGGGCCTGGCACATAGAAGTGTTCTTAAAACATTAACAGTATTTTTAGCTATCATTGAGCCAATTTTGCTATTTCTAATTGCCACAGGAATTCTCAAGATGGATAAATGATCACTCTTGCCCTCAAGAAGGTCACGGTCTAGAAACAGGTCTAGAGAATGACATATAAATAACCGATTGTGTGTGTGTGTGTGTGTGTGTATAAAATGACCATTATATATACATGTGATATAATATATATGATGGTTATATATATAATGATCACAATATATAAAATGTAATACAATGTATATTATATAATATTGTTACATATAACATATATCTGGCCATTATCTGTATAACCAAATGTACTAAGTCTTGTCAAAGAGGTATGGTCCAACCACTTGGGAAAGGGAGGGTCCAGAGATAGAGAAAGCACAGCACGTTGGGGCTGATAGCTGTAATTTCATCCCAGTGGTTTCAGAAAGGAGGGACCCTACTGAGTTGGGTTAAATTACGGGTTGAGTTTAGTACGTGCTAGAGGAAAGGGAAAAATAAAAGCAAAGAAAACAGTGGGGAATTAAAAAATATATTTTGGGAACACCAAACAGTCCATTTGCAGTCACACAGGGGAAAATAAGGAAAATGTGATCAACGAGGCTGGAAAAGCAGATTATGCTTAGAATAGGGAAAGCCTTGGATACCCAGCTGCAGAGGTGAGGGAAGAATTCAGATCCTGGGGCAGTCCGAGGGAGAATTAAGTTTGATCATCTGTATTTATCAGGCTCCTTAACTGCCTTTGGATCTGTATCTCCTTTCCAGGAGTTCCTCCCTCCTTCCCTTCCTTTAGGGACTATTTATCACGCAATTGAGTTTATGATGTGGTCAGTCTGCTGAAAACCTACAAAGTTATCTATCTGTCCAGTGCTACTTTAACAGAATTAAATAAAGGTCAAACCATAGTGACTTTTTTTTATCACTGGCATTAAATAACACAAGTTTAATTAAGGTTCACTGAAGTAGGGCTGTTGATTTTATATCATTTCCTTCCCTTTTGGTTGACTTGAAGTCCATTGCTAATTCTAGTTTAAACTTGTTATCACTTCAACTAGATTATTTTGTCCAAAAATAATTTACTGAGCATCTATCAGGCTAGGAACTTTAAAAAGTATGAAAGAAGTTTGAGTCCCAATATTTATCCTAAGAGACTGTAATCTTACAGATGGCCGATGGACAATACAGTCATCCCTCTATATTTCCTGGGCATTGTTTCCCAGGAACCACTCCCTATCCCAGGACACCAAACTCTGCAAATGCTCAAGTCCCTTATATATTTGCATAGTATTTGCATATAACCTATGCGCATCCTCCTGTATACGTTAAATCATCTCTAGGTTACTTATAATACCTAATACAATGTAATTGTTATGTAAATAGTTGTTATACTTTATTGGTTTTTGTTTGTATTCTTTTTTATTGTTGTATTTTTTCCAAATATTTTTGATCTGTGGTTGTTGAATCTATGGATGCAGAACTCGTGGATACAGAGGACCAACTGTACTCATGAAATTATTTTAAAGTGGTGCAAGCCTGCCAGTGATTTTGCTGCCAATTGAGGAAACTCAAGTAACTAAGTCTATAATATAGGGATAGAGTCTAAGTGGTCAGGAAGAGTCAAGATTATAGATGGCTAAGGGTCACAAGACAGTGGGACTTTGAAGTAAGGGAAGGGAGAGAAAGGGAATGAGAAATAGCATGAGTAAACGTCCTGGGGTACGTGGAATCACGGGGGAAAGGGAGGAGGCTACTAGCTTGACTAGAGTAAAGAGTATGCAGGGAGATGAAGTTGGCTAGATAAGGTAGGCACTGAATACCTGATGCCAAACAAAGGTTCGTCAGGTGATCTAAAATGTGAGCCATCTCCTTATTTTTGGTCATAAAAGTATGGAGATGGTAGGGACAGTTTGCAAACAGTAGGAAGAAACAGATGCTCTCTAATCCAGAATTGCTTTAGGAAAGAAATGTCACTTGTCCACCCAGATTTTGACCATGGGAGGTCAAAGGAGGCAGATGGAATTTCAGACCCCCACTCCCAAGGGACCTGCATTTATAGGTCTCAAGTCTCGGAGTGAGAAATGAACATCCTCAGGAGACTAAGGAGGAGAAGCGCCTGTCTGTTCCTTGCCAGGCTGGGAGCTCAAGTGAAACCGGGAGAGGAAGTAGAGACATGTCTACCACCTCAAAACCTTGCTGCTAAAAATTTATTTCAGAGTTTCCCTATGTCTGGCAGCCTAGGAATTTGGATTTCAGCGAGCTTTGCAGAGATTGCCAACCTGACAGACCTGGAAAGTGACGCCTTCTGTTCATTTCAAGTTTAACTATAGCCTCAATTGTCAGAGTAGCATCACATCCTAGGATCCCACCTGGAACATCCTCATCTTGACCTTTGGGGACTTCCTTGTCTCTTGGGGAAGGTGGAAGTCTGAGCAGATCAGATGTTTGAGGATGAAATTGATTCCCCGTGAGGTAGTGAGTTCCTCATCACTGGAAGTTTTCAAGCAGAGAACCACTTTGCAAGGATATTGTGGAGAGAATGCATTCATCAGCTGGATGGTCAGAGAGATGATAAATAGCTAATGTTGATTGAGCATGTACTAGGTGCCAGTTGTTATCCCATTTTACAAGCAAGAAACCTACAGCTCAGAGTTTGGGATCTTGCCAAAGATCCCATAGCTAATAAGTAGTAGAGTCAAGATTTGAACCAAGCTTGTCTGATTCTAAGATCCATACTCTTATTTTTTATTTTTTTATTTCCAGAAAAACGCACCTTTGCCACATACTTTACGATACCATACTGAATATGACTTTTTTATATCCTCCAGCTGGCTCTTTTGCAATCCCACTGCTAAAGATGAAGGCATTTTTGGTTTCTGACCTTTCACTAAGACATGAAGGACTTGGGATTAAATTTCATTTGCCATCGTGTGTGAGTTTCTTGTCATCACGGTACATGTCTAAAGGCAAAGGCGAAAATCAAATCAGAGCAGAAAATGCCTCTGTATACAATACCAGATTGCTGAGGCTGAACTGAAAACCTCTTACGTAAACTAGCACATGCCCAAGAGGCCAGAGAGCAAATCCTAGGACCCTGGAATGCCCAATGGGAGAGCGAGTTTGCAGCCTAGCTCTGCTCCCACCTTGCTCAAATGATTTTAGGCAAGTTCCTTAGAAGGTTGGAGTTTTTGCATTGTAAGAATTAGAGAGTCCTAATCCAGATTGTTCTCAATTGTGCTCTACAGAATTGTAGAGCTCACAATTTAGTTTGCAGACATTCACTGAGAAACTACTATGTGCCAAGTATTAGGCCAGGAGATGCCTCCAGGGCTGCTAGAAAGGGGAAGGAGAACAATGGGACGAAGTTTTTCTCTCCTCCTCACTACGTTAGCTGTGCCCTCTGTTATTACCTGTGTTGTACTGCCATTGCGGTTAAGGTTTATTTTGAAGAGGACACTATATAGCTTAATTCACTTAGAAAGCAATGATCTATCTAACATTCTCATTTGACAGAGAATGAAACGCAAAAAGAGGAATTGACTTGTCCAAGGTCCAGCCATCATTGCCGGCTCACGTGTGGAATGAAACTCTTCCCTCAGACCACCCTGGGCACAATTCCCATATCTCTATGACGGACGAATGAGAACAGATCCTCTCTAGTGGTCTTTCACTAGGCCAAAATGATTTCATTTTCTGAATTTCTTGAACACTCACTATGTGGCCAGTATTGTCCTTAGTCATGTAGCAATCATGGCCCTTAAGTCCTTTTCTCCTTGTCTCTCTGTTCTCTTTGTATTCAGACTAGGGAGCATCATGGAGTTTGGTCTGGGCTTTTTTGAATCAATATACCGTGGGTCTTAGGGAAACCAGGAGGATGGACAGATTGTAACGATGACCTGTATTTATTGAGTGCTCAAGGTAGTAAGGGCTTGAGTAGCTGGAGCTCATTTTCATGTTGAATATGCAAATACCCCTGCTCTAAAAGATCTAGGACATTCTGGAAGGATATCTACATATCTCACGATAGGACTGACGGCCTCTCAAGTATAGTGTTAGTAAAGGACGGGCCTGACTGAATAAGAATCCAGTCTCTGCCTTTTGCCACTGCCTAGGTGTGTTCTTGGGCATGGGACCTAACTTCTCTGGGCCTCAACTTTCTCATCTGTACAACAGGTCCAATGAATCCCATATCATAGGGATGTTGTGATGAGTAAATGGTATGCAGAGATTTTAAGGAAGAACTGGATATATAGTAAGCTCTTCATAAATGGTAATGCTATTATAATATTTTTTCTTGTCTAGTTTATAATCTCTAAGAAGACTTGGAAGCTTAGAATTCATTTTGTTTCATTTTTGTGATGTTAACTGCTATGCATGGACACAACAGAAACAAGTTTTTAGATTTCTCCCTGGAGCTTTACTTCAGGGATTTGCTACCAATGAGAGAGAGAGAGAAAGAGAGAGAGAGAGATGGTAAGAAGAGAATTTGATTTGTTATTTTGTCTCTACATGCAAATAAAGTTGGTGGCCCTCAACTTTCTCAAGCTTTTGCACCAGGACAAAATCAAGCCCAGTGCCCTTAACCCCCTAATCAAGCACATGAGTCACCTTCAGAGGTTACAAAATGGCAGTTCAAGGACAAAATGTTTGTGGCCCACACAGATTTCTAATTTTTTAAAAAATGAGTGCCTAACATTTTGAAATCTAAGAATTTTATTTGAAAATCTAGGTTTCTGTCTTTTCTTTCACTTTTAACTTTCTTAAATTATAAAATCTAACATGCATATTCAAGGAAAAACTATACAGCTCAGTGATTTATCACAAAGTTAACACCCAAGCAGGTCAGAATCATATTGTCAACCCCTCAGGAATTCCCATCTACCGGTTCCCAGCACTATACATTGTCTCACCAAAGAGAATCTCTATGCTGACTCATCATAATATAACATCTTTGCTCTTCTTTATAGATTTACCAACTAAGCATGCATTCCTAAATGCTGGAGTTTAATTTTGCCTGCTTTTTGGAATTTATGTAAAGAAAATTATCCAGAATGATTTTGTGTGTATCTGTTTTCCTCTGTTCCATGTTTCATTTATAGGATTCATCCACGTTATTATACACACGTATAGTTTGCTCATTTTTTTTCCTGTATAGGATTCTGTTGTATGAGTATACTACAATTTATTCATCCATAATTCTACTGCTCATGGACATTTGGGCTGTTTACACTTTTGAATAATGAGTCTATAAATATTCTTATATACATGTCTTGGTGCACATGTGCGCATATTTCTGTTGGATGTAAACCTAGAAGTGGTATGCGAATGTTCAGCTTTAATAGACACTGCCAAATAGTTTTCCAAAGTAACTGTACCAATTTACACTCCCACCATCAATATGTGACGACTCCCATTGCTCTGAATCCTCTCAAACACTTGGGATTGTAAGTCGCTTTAATTTTAGCCCTTGTGGGGGGGTGTAGTGATACCTCATTGTGATTTTAATTTGTATTTGTCTTGATTATTTCTGAGGTTCAGCTTCATTTCATGTGCATTTTGAAATGTTAGTATGCTTTTTTAAGTAATAACAGTTCATGCTTTTTGCCCATTTTTCTACTAGGTTTTCTGTCCTTTTCTTATCGATTTATATGTGTTTAAGATGTGAGCCCTTGATCACATGTGTATGTTGCAAACATCTTCCTTTCTGTAGCTTGCATTTTAACTGTCTTAATGGTATCTCTTGATGTGCCAGACAAAAATTGTTAATTTCAATGCAGTCCAATTTATCAGTTTCTCCCTTTATGGATAATTTCATAACCTGTTTCAGAAGACTTTGCCTACCCTGAGGTCAGGAATATACCCTTCCATATTATTTTCCGATGGCTTTGTGTTTCCCCATTTAGATTAATAATCTGTCTGGAATTGATTTTTGTGTATGCTGTGGTATAGGGGTTTGAGTCACTTTTTTCTTATAGATATCCACTTGACATGATCATTTATTGAAAAGATCATCATTTCTTCACTGAACTTCAGTGACATCGTTGTCATAAACGAAGTCACCAATGTGTGGTTCTGTTCCTGGTCTTCCTTTTCTATTTCATTGGTCCGTTTCTCTTAGGTCTTACATTTAACCTAAATCATTTTGATATCTGGGATTGGAAATCTTTCCATTGTATTCTTCTTCAAAATTGTTTTGGTTGTTGTTAGACCTTTATATTTTCTTACAAATTCTAGAATCAGCATGTTGAATTCTAAAAAAAAAAAAAGAAAAACAAACCACCACAGACCTGTAAGAATTTTAATTAAGATAGCATTTAATTTATATATCAGTTTGGGAGAATTGATATCTTTACAACATTAAGTCTCCCAATCCAGGAACGTAATATATTGCTCCAATTATGTGGGTCTTCTTATATTTCTTTCAGAAAACTTTCCCATAGTTTTCAGTGCAGAGATCTTGCACGACTTTATTAGATTTATTTTCTGAGTATTAATGTTTTTTGATATTATAAAAAGTACTGTTAAAAATGTTAAGTTATATTTATTTGTTGTTGGTATATAGAAACATGAACGACTTCTTTTACATTGATTTTATGTCCCATGACCTTACTGAATTCAATTCTTAATTCTAATATTTTTCTGTAATGTTTTTGGGCTTTCTATGAATACAATCATATCATTTATGAACAATGACATGATTTCTTCCTTGCCAGTTTGATCATTATAGCTCCTGTATTCTGTTTGCAAGTATTTTGTTTAAGACTTTTTTCATCCTGATTATGAAGAAAGTCCCTATAATTTTCTTTTCTTACAACGTCCCTGTTTGACTTGGTATCAGCACTGTGCTGACCTTGAAGGAGAATAAGGGGTGCTCCATCTTTGGCTCCCTCTTTCTGTTCTCTGGAAGAGTTTATGTAAGGCAAGTGTTGCTTATTTTTTAAGTATTTCATAGAACTCAGTAGAGAGGTAATCTGGGCCTGGAGCTTTTTGTGTGTAAAACTTTAAATATCTTTAATAGTTACAGCAAGTCAATTTTTTTTTTCTGTGGAAGTTTTGGTAAGTTGTATTAACATTGTTTTGGGAATGTGATCATTTCATCCATATTTTCAAATTTCTTGTCATAAATTTGTTCCTCCTTTTCATGTCTATATGATTTATAGTGTTATCCCTTTTATGTTACTGGCTTTGGTTGTCATTTCTTTCTTTCTTTCTTTCTTTTTTTTTGCTTGTTTGCTGTTATTCTTTCTCTCAGATTCTTTAAGGTTGGTTTGATTTTGTTGCTCTTTTCTATTATATATTTTTTATTTCATTAGTTTTTACATTTTATTTTCTTTTATTCTTCTTCCTTTAACTTGCAGGAATTTTTTTTATTCCTAATTGCTTGAAATGGATGTTTTACTCATTTATTTTTTTTTATAGCTTTTCTTTTTTTCTAGTATATGCATTTTTTAAAGTCACACGTTTCCCTCTAAAGATGGGTTTAACTACATCGTTATTTTCTTGCCTTCTTTCAGATTTACTAAATTTTTAAATTTTTTTTACTTTTTACTCCTCTATTAATTCAGAAATTAGACACCCTTAATTATTTTAGTGCTCACATTGGAGATTACAATGACTTATCAAATGTTATTGTAATTAACACTTATACCCTGATCCCAGATAGTGCAAAGACCTTAGAACTTTTAAGCTTTATTTATTTACCTGCTAATGTACACGCCATTATTGTTGTGTAATTTTTATATTTTTGAACTCAACAATGTAGTATCATTGTTGTTGCTATTTTAGTCAGTCAGTATTTATATTTACCCATATATATATAACTTTTATTACTTTTTGTTCCATTCAGCATGTCTAAGTTTCCATCTCGAATGATCTTCCTTCTTTGTGAATACCATCTTTCAGTATTTCCATTAGTGTAGATCTATTGTTGACAAATACTTTTTCTTTTATTTGTACGGAATGTCTTTGTTTTACATTTTCTTTTGAAAAAAGTTTTTTTTTGGACATAGAGTCTACACTGCAGTTATTTTCTGTCAGCACTTTAAAGATATAAAATGGTTGTTTCTTGTGATGAGTCAGCTGTCAGTCCTAGTGTTGATCTTTGACAGTAATCTGTCTGCCGCAACACACCCCCAGCTCTAGGTGCTTTTAAGAGTTTGTCTTTGGTTTTCAGCAATTTTGTTATTGTGCTTAGGTGTGATTTCTTTTTATTTGACATGCTTTGGGTACATTGGACTTCTCGAATTTATGCCTTGATGTCTTTTATCAGATTTGGAAAGATTTTGGCCCTTAACTCTTCAGACAGCATTTCTATGTCCTCTTACTTTTCTTCTTATGAAATTTCATTTATATGAGCGTTAGGGTTTTTCACTCTATCTGCTATCTCTCCCAGATTCTTTTCTGCATTTTCCATTATTTTCTCTTTCTGTGTTTCAATTCTGTTATTTTCTTCTGATCTGTCTTGAAGTGTGCTAATTCTCTTTTCAGCTGCATTCAATCTTCTTTGATACCTATTTATTAAATTTTGGATGTTAGTCATTATACTGTTTAATTTTGGAATTTCCTTTGATTCTTTTATATGACTTTCAGTTCTCTGGTGAAATTATCAATCCTTGATTTCATCTCCTGGAAGATAGTAAGCATAGTCGATTATGAAATCTGTGTCTGATTAGTATCTTGAGCCGGTATGGGTCTGTCCCTGTTTTCTCTGCTTTCTGTTCATTTTTATTTATGTTGTCTTTACTGGTAACTTTTTTTTATAGTGTTCTGGACATTATATTTGCATGATTTTTTGTAGAAATAATTTGAGGCCTAGAATGATATCTTTTTCCCCAGTAGATACATGTTTGCTTGTTATACTAGTAATCAGTCTATCATCACTTCAATCCAATTAGAGGGATTGAGATAATTTGAAGCTAAACTGCAGTCCCTACAGGTGCCTGTCTATTTCCCATTCATCTATACTCCTGCTAGGAAGCCCTTCCGGGTCCCAACCCAAAGTGACCAGAGTTTAACAGCTTCCCCCCGACTGCCACCACTACTTTTTGGTCCTAGACTCCAAATCCCATCTTCTTATTTCTGGTAAGCTCTTAAATGTGCCTCCTCTTAGTTCAGTTGCTTCCTCTGGAATTGGTAAATGTCCCCAGGGCACGAGAGGCTCCAAACACAAGGGTTACCTC
>RJWJ010024631.1:0-24659 GCA_004363605.1 Indri indri | reverse complement strand
CTCGTATTGTAATCTTAACAGTCTGATATTATATGGATAAAAATGCATTTGATGAAGCTGGCTGTGTTTTGTGAGGGTTATTAAAAAATTCTTTTGAAAGTGAGATTTTAGTTCTATGGAAGTTTAATTGTTACTTACCATGAAATGAGGTTGTGTTAAAATACGCTTCAGTTCCTTCGCATCATTATTCTCAGGGTAACATGAAATTTCTTCCAATACCTACAAAATAAGCAAGATATATAACAGTGTAAACATGACACAAGATTTACAAAATATAGAATTCTTTTCTTTTTTCTGGAGACAGTATCTTGCTCTGTCACCCTGGTTAGAGTGCACTGGCATCATCATAACTTATTGCAACCTCAAACTCCTGGGCTTAAGCAATCCTTCTATCTTAGCCTCCTGAGTAGCTGGGACTACAGGCATGTGCCACAACACCCAGCTAATTTTTCTCTTTTTTTTGTGGAGATGGGGTCTTGCTCTTGTTCAGGCTGGTCTTGATCTCCTGAGCTCAAGGGATCCTCCTGCCTTGGCCTCCCAAAGTGCTGGGACAAGAGCCACCACGCCTAGCCCTGGAATTCTTTTAAATTAAAAATTATGAGTGGGCTTTTGTGACAGGCAAAAAAATTATTTTGAAAAAAATATTTCATTTTATTCAAAGGTTATTAATGTATAAAAGAACGGTATTGATGGTAATAAAAATGAAACAAATTGTTATAATAGTCTGCCAACTGTAACCCAAAAAGGTTATTGAAAAATACAAAACAAAATGACAAGCTGGTAACACATATTTATTATAGGTTTAAGTAACTTAATGGGAGAATATCTCCACACATCTTTTTCCAAACTTATCATCAAAATCAAACTGTACTAAAAGTTAATAAGAAACTTTCTTTTATGTTACCAGCACTGTTAATTCCTTTTAGAAATGTCAAAATGACATAGGAGCAAATAAAAACAATTTAAAGAAGAATACTAATTAATTAGGAGACTTAATTAAGAATATAGTTAAGTAATTTTCCTTTAAGTAACGTAGAAAATGCAAAAATGCCTGGCAGGATCAACATTATCCTCCATATTTATCTGCCTACATAGAGCAACCCATGCTTCTGCTAATGGCTCTTAGGATTAAATGCGAGGGAACTCAAGAGAACAATTTTTAAAACCTTCTTTTCTCTTGTCATTCAAATTTTCTTCACTATTTAGTTGTCAACATTTCTTCTGTACAGGTAAAATTGGTTGTTTTCAAATAAAATTGTTCTTCAAAAGTTCTCCCTTACCACCAGGAAAGAGTTTACCCATTTAGCTTGTTTATGGGACATGCATGAGCCCACAGGAGAGCCTCTATTCTTTTTCTGAGTAAACACCCGCTGCTATTCTCACAGCAGATGGCTGGATTCACAGAGAGGTTTTACACATTGCATTCCACTGAATGCCAACCATTGATCCAATGAAGGATCGCTTCAGCACGCCTGCACGGCAGGGGTACGCCACCACTTACCCAGTAGGACTCTCTCACCTCAACCTGCGAGAACCTTACAAAGGCGTCATACTGGGGCAGGAGGGCATGTTGTGAGGTCACTTAGCCTGAGCTTAGATTTCAGCATCATAACTGTAATGTTCTGTGCTAATCAACCACTATCTCAGGGAAGAACAAATGAACAAAAACTACAGGCTTTCTTTCTTATCCAAATGCCCTGTTAATGCGTGCTGGTCATGCTGTTAATTCATATTGTTTACTGATGATAAACCAATTCTCCTTAGTGTATTTTATGTTTTGAGTTTCTCTGCCAACGAAATGAAAGGATGAAACCACATACTCTTCTCTGGTTCCTTGTTACTCTGACAGTCTATGATTTTAAGTACAAAGGTGTGGTCTCCTGTGCTCGCTTCGGCAGCACACATACTAAAATTGGAACGAGACAGAGAAGATTAGCATGGCCCCTGAGCACAAACATGTGGTCTCCTAAGCACAGCTGGGTGGAAATCTTCAGCAGGTTTTCACTGTCCAGTTGAGCCAAAGAATTGTCCCCAGAGTCTCTCTGCTTCTATCTATTTGGGTATTATAAAGATAGGGTGGTGACTCATGCCCCCTGTCTGCGATACTTAATTCCTTTCAATGAGCGCTTAGTGGGCAAAGTCAGGGACAACCTTTCCAAGCTCCTCTCCTGACCAACAGGGGAGGTCTGGCAGCCTCCATGGCATTGGTCTTGTTTCTCAGTGAATAAGCAATTATTTTCAGTGTAGGTCTTATGTTTAAAATCTGGTAGGGAAGAGATTATGTCTTTTGTACTTTTTCACTTAGTAATCTCACTTCACAGGAAACATTTTTCTAAAGGGATTTTTTTTCCATAATGACTTACAAGATCAAAAAATGAAAAAAACCGATGTGTCTAATGATGGGGGAATTGCTAATACCTTATAATTCAATAATAACAAAGAAAAAAGTATGCAGTCATTAGAAGTCATATTTATGAAGACCAAGTAGAAACATGAAAAAATGATTATATAATGTTAGGTTAAAAAAAGACACATTTTGATTACAACTATATAAAAATTTATATGCAAATGGATAGTGACTAGAAAAGGATACGCAAAAATGGAAACTATTGTGTTAGAGCGATGGGATTGAAGATCAGTTTTTATTTTCTAAACTTTCTGCAATGTCATGTTTCTATCATACATAAATTAAAGATATAGCCATTTACATTGACAAGTTATAAAAATGACTTCTTTGAACTCGGTATATACAATTGCTACAGAAATTTAATTAACTTTCAAACATTACCACCTTAAAAAAGCAACTCGAATTTTCATAAGTGTCTTTCTACCAAGTGCAGTAAAATAACTTTCTTCTTTAAAAAAAGAAAAAGAGAAGTAAAATTGATATTAATGTATCCAAGTTTACTAGCAGGACCAGAACTAGAAATCCAGGCAATATTGCTACTAAGATTTTTTTTCTTTTCTGCATGTTCAGTGATAAACTTGGAAATACTAAATCTGAGTATAATGAGTCAAACTGTGACTCCGAGGAAACCGCCTCTAAATGTGCAGCAGAAATGTCTCCAATAAAGGTAGCAAGTACGATGACACCAAATACTTTGACAAAATATATCACTTACCTCTTTGGCTCTCTGCACTGCATCGCTTGGAGGATTCCTGATTTGTGGTGAAGATTTTGTGTTAATTTTGTCATACAGCTAAAAATCAAAGAAGAAAATCCAATCAATACTCATAATTCTTTGCTAAAATTCAGAGCTTCATATTTATTATTTCACTAAACAATATTTTCCTCTTAAAAAGGCAGGCTGATGGTTTCAGTGGGATCCTCTTGTTAATAATCTCTTAATCGTTCAACGAAACTTGTCAGAATATGAGTATTATTCATATCTTTTTAAAGAATCATCTTTAAATAGACAGACCAAAATTCTGTCAATGTGGCAATTTCCTTGTCATTTTAAATTCGTCAGTATTTCGGCAATCCCAGTGTTTTTTCCCTCCGACAGAAGCAACTTTCGATCACACGAATACGGAGTAAAATGAAAGAATGCTTTCTGGCCAAGACACGTCTGAAAGAATTTTCACAGAAACCTAAATCTTGGGAAAGGGCAAACCCAACTCCTTCTAGGAAGGAATGTTCTCACAAAAGGTTTATGCTTGTTTTACTAGGGCTGTTCATTAACAGATCAGTGCTGGCATCCTTCAGCAGAAGTCAAGGACATAAACTTTTTTCCTTTTGACTCTGCAAATTCAGAGTGTGAGAAGATACTGAAAAGAAACTAAATATATTTTTAAAACCCCACAAACCTAAATAATCCAAAGTTTAACTTTCGGAAGAACATTAACTCAATTCGTTAGAGAACAAACCTCAGTAGTTTATAAATAGAATTAAAATATTAATTTCTACCTCCTATAAAATGTTTCATAGTCATCAGTCTGTTTTGAAAAGCAAAAAGTTAAAAATGACCTTCGCTAGTCTGAATGCTTCTATTTCCTAACTTCTCTAAAATAGGTGGGGATTTTTGTTGTTGGTTTTGTTCTTTTTTTCTTCGCCTGCTCTGTTCACCAATGCTAGCTGAGAGGTCAAATACTGACTGTAAACATTCTTCAGATTATAGTCAGATTTGTTTATACTGATGCAAGATAAATCTTTATGACTTGTAAATATTTGGGCCACATCATACATAAAAATGCCTAACAAGAACAATGTGAAGATAGAGCAGGGACCATTTTTAAACAGCATTAAGAAAGCACTACTAAATCAGAGGTTAAATACATAGTATAAGTAAACTAGTAAAATACTGCTCTGTTTACGACATTAATTTAACATTTTAGGGAACTAGTAATTTGTGGCTGTTCACAAAAGTTTGCCAAAATTCCTGTAGAATATACATGGACAGTCTCCATCTTCTGAATGGTTTCTATCTCTAAAGATTGCCAATTTTAAAATGTGGAATTTTGGATTATATTTTCCCATGGAAATAATGTTATGAATAGTGATTAGGTTCTCAGACTAGCCTATAGAAATGAAATACTGTACATATATATAATTTAAAAAGTAAAAAAAAACCATACCCAAACAAAACACTGAAAAACTAAGAAACCATAAGTTTATAGAAAAATACATTTAAAATACATAAGACTTGCAAGATGAATAAGTTCTAGAGACTTGCTGTACAACGTTACCCCTGTAGTTAACGGTACTCTATCGTGCCCTTAAAAATTTGTTAAAAGGGTACATCTCATGTTAAGTGCTCTTATCACAATAAAAAAAATACATAATACTTAAAAAAGACATTTAGCCATCACCTGACATGTCATAATATTAATGATGAAGCAAAGATTAAATAACCTAAATGAATAAATAAAAAGATTTTTAAAAATCATAAACTTGTTTAGAAAAAGAAGCAAATTTAATTCAAGGCTTTACACAGCACCATCACCTTATAATGTCTAATTCCACCACAAACTGTAAGTTTTGCCTTTTTCTTGACCAAGGACTATGAATAAGACTGCTTTCAACATTTGCAACTATGATTAGGATTAGTTTCTATTTATTTATTTATTTTTTTTTTTTGAGAGACAGGGTCTTGCTCCTGTCACCCAGGTTGGAGCATAGCTCATTGGAAACTCAAACTCCCAGGCTCAAGTGATCCTACTGCTGAGTAGCTGGGCCTATAGGCCCACGCCACCATGCCCAGCTAAATTTTTTATTTGTTGTTGAGACTGGGTCTTGCTATGTTGTCCAGGCTGGTCTCGAACTCCTGGCCTCAAGCGATACTCCCACCTCGGACTCCCAAAGTGCTGGGATTATAGGCGTGAGCCACCATGCCTGACATCATTTCTATTTAAACATCTAACAAATGATATCAATTTTTATTCACAAAGCAACAAAAATCCCACAATTCCCCAAACTGGAGACTTTTTATTTTTGGCCTGGTTTTGCTCTGCCAAGTATAGTTCCTTATGTCTTATATCAGTGTAGTTTCTTGAGGACTTGTGGCAGAATCAGATGGGGTGATTATTAAACATAGATTCTTGGGCCCCACTCCAGACTGACTGCATCAGAATTTAAGAAGGAGGTCCAGAAATCTATGCTTTAATAAACTCCTTAGGTATTTAATAAATCTTGTGTCCAGTGCTAAATTTTGAGAGTAATAACTATAGTACTACTAATAGCAACAATAACTGCTTCTTTTATTGAACACTTACTAGATGATAGCTATTAGTCTAAGCTCTTAATATATATTCACTCATTTAACCTCAAAAAATCCTATGAGGTTGTTACTCCTATCATTCCCACTTTACAGATGAGAAAACTGAGGCACGGAGTGATAAAGTGAGAACCATTGTTCTAGCCTTACAACGACTTCATAGGTGGCATGCAGGTGCCTGGAGTTTCAATACTTTCAAGGCCCTGCTCCAAGGAAGATGCTCAGACCAAATTTTCTTCTGCTCCTTTCATTTGGCCTGATCAAATTCAATCACGCATTCACCTAAAGTTCAGTGGAACTAGTAGTAGGGTGAGGGTGAGGTGAGATACTTAATATGAAAGGTAGATACAGTGGGAAGGAATTAAGAGAAGGGGCCTTCTGCCTGAGGAGAGGACACTGGGCTCTGCCTCCCCAGCTCTTAGGAAGGCACAAGGACTAGAGCTCTCAAGGCAGGCACTGGATGGAAAAGATGGTGTCCATGTGGCTAAGAATACATGGTAAATCTCAACTGCCGGCTCATTAACCAAAAGGGCAAGTTAGAACTGAAGCAGGAAGAGGTGAGGAATGGGCTCATTTTGTCACCATTAGAGGGAAGAAGTGACCCTTTGTTGGCTCATCCACATTACCCATCCATCCACCCATCCGCCCAATATTTACTGAGATGCTGCTATGCACTAAGCAGTGGGGTTCTGTGTACTAGGGTTACAGAGATGAAAAAGATGAGAGTTCCTGACCTCAAAGAGCTCACAAATGCCAAAGACATGTATAACCAAAGGCTCAGAAACTTATGAAGGCTTGATCCCTCTGGAGACCTGAGAGTAGTTTGGTCCTCAGCAATATCAACTGGAAATGATCTCAGTGAGTAGCCCTAAGTTGAAGACTACCCAGATGCACATATATATATATATATATATGCCAACCTTCCTTTTCCCCCTCAATTTCTATGGCTGTATGTGTACTGTGGCAAGCACATGTGTGTTTCTCATAAGTCAAGGAGATGCTGCAGAAGCTAACCTGGCGGGAGCCACCTCCATGGAGCCCTGCCCAAGAGGGCTGCCTGCAAAGAGCAGGATGACTCAGAAGTAAAGAGCTGTGGGGCACAGCTGGGGGCAGGAGCTGAGGGGATGCTGCCGAGGCCAGCTGCAGAGTACACTGAAAATGCAGAAGCCACACGTTTGCAATGCAGGACGGAGCCAACATGAGGGGTGCCTGCCACACCGAAGGCATTAACAGCCAAGAAGGAAGTGGCTGTCTGAGGTACATGATTATAGAACATGCTGTTTAAGTGCTTCTTTATCTTTTCCATGACCAGACTCTTGAGTTCTTTGACACTAGGTAACAGCTCCTAGCATGGGGCTGAGTACACAGTAGATGTTTAATAAATGTTTCCTCAAAAAATAATGAAGCATTGTATTTAAATTAGCACACAGAAATTGTAAATAGCTATTTTTTAAAAAATTCATAGTAACACAAAAATAAACATAGCAGGAATTCTCATTTTAGTTTGTTTCTTTAGGAACCAGATATTTCTCTTTGGTCCTGCTTGTGCAGTTAAAAAATTTCCCTCAAAATTAAAAAATATATTTTGATAATATTCTTTTCTTTTGCACCTTTCAAGTCTGACTTACTTCGTAAAATTTTCAAGGTAGAAGACATCTTAGATATCAAAGTGATTGAATGTGTCCATGTGAAAAAGGAGAAAGCTGAGGTCCAGTCAGGTGAAGTGCTATGCTCAGGATCATACAGCCAGAGCAGCAGGAACCTGACCTTGGCCTGTTGATAAGCTGTCCTTTCTCATTCCAGATCGCCTCAGCTCGTACCAGAATTCGGTAATATACAATGCCTCATGCCAGGGGATACTTTCAGCAAATACTTGGGGTAAAACTGTAGAAAATGCTATTTACAGGCTGCAGAAAAAATATACTAAATATGATTTGAAAGCTATTAGCCAATCAATTGAAAGCTATTAGCCTTGCCATGTTAAAGAATGTTCGGATCCTAACCCTATCCTGGCTAGACAGGAAATATTTTAGGCACTGCAGGCCATAGGTCTCTGTCACAACCACTCAATCCCTGCTGTGTCGTGTGAGGGTGGCCATTAACAATCCATAAATGAATGGGCATGGCTGTGTTCCAATAAAACTTTATTTACAAAAACAGGTGGCCAGCTGGATTTGGCCTGATGGCTATTAGTTTGCCAACTCCTGCCCTAGAAGCTTAAATTCAAGGTAGACTGGAATGACAAAATATATTTCCTTTTGCTATTTGCTTTCCTGAAATTTGAAGATAATCAAACATATTTGTAAAGCTGAGTTGTGGAGGGGGAGGAAAAGGGAGGGAAGAACATTAATAAATTATCCCTGAAGGGAAAACAAGAATGAATCTGTTACTGTTTGCTCCCTTTTTCTAATGAAATTTCTGTAACCCAAGTTCAGCACTTTTTATTTAAAAAAAAAAAAAACAAAAACCACATACACACAACACCAAGACAAAACAAGGAAATGTGAACAGCTGCAAGGGGAACAGACTGTCTCCCACTGTCTCCCTCACAGACAGGCCTGCTCTCTGCCAGTCTTTGGCACTGACTCAGATGTGACCACACACGGCTACATGGACATGCTTCATTCATCTTTCTGTCTTAAGAAGTGTCAGCAAGGATGACACGCAAATTCGTGAAGCGTTCTATATTTTCATACATACGGTAGTAAAATTCAACGGAAATCAAGCAGGTGGGAGGGGTAAGGAGGGGATGAGTAAATTCACACCTAACGGGTGCAATGCATACTAAATGGGTGATGGACACACTTCTAACTTTGACTCAAACTGTACAAAAGCAATTCATGTAACCAAAAAGTTTGTACCCCCATAATATTCTGAAATAAAAAAAAAGAAGTGTCAGCACTGTTGCGTTAGTAGGCCACATTCTACATTTGACATGGGTTGTTGCAAACAAAGCAGAATAAAGTTGGTGGTAATATTAAATTCGAATCTTCTTCAAACATAAAGATGATGAAATTTGCTAATATGCCACTTTTTATTTACATTCAAAGCACTAAATCAAGTTTCATTTTTTTAACATCCTCCATTATATCTCTTTGATTTCTTAGTCCTCAAACAGAAGCCTTTGTTTTGCTCATAGTTTATGTGCAGTATTTATCAAGATCAACATTTAAAATGGAATGGATGGTAAGAAGCTATAAAATAACCATCACTGGGTAATGTGTCCCACTAACTTTTTCTGCACAGAAAAAACCAAATCTATGGACCAGAATGTATATTAGTTGAGACAACATTATAACTTTTGCAACTAGACTGTAGGCATGGGCTTGCAGAGTTGCAGGGAACATTGCAGTTTGTTAGCAACCACCACCTTATCACTTTAGGGACACCGAAGAAGCTTCCTGCTGGAAAAGAATTAAAGTTTGCAAGAGTCAAATATTTAGCTGCAAAGTATGTAAAAAAAAGTGTCTGTGATCCAAATAAAACAGATAACAACAGCGTGCACAGAATTATACTATGCAACAATGAGAATTGAGATGATTTTCTCTGGAAACACAGACTATCTTACTAAGAACTTTCTTCATAGTTTCTGTGAATTATCTGTGAGGAAGCTGGGTGAATAGAAACAAAGTTCCAATGTCATATCTTTTCAGTGGACCAA
This sequence comes from Indri indri, assembly GCA_004363605.1. Lineage (NCBI taxonomy): Eukaryota > Metazoa > Chordata > Mammalia > Primates > Indriidae > Indri > Indri indri. Next base: position 15,284 of record RJWJ010024631.1, on the reverse strand, counting down.
GCAGATATGTAACAAGTATTTTCTCATATTTGTAATCCAGCAAAATGTTAGGACAAGGTGATTTAATGCTAAAATACAGGGAACTGATATTCAACTACTGCACTGGAGCTGATTTTTGGAAGTTGGAGATCAGAGAAAACCTTCTGAGATCTAAAAACTTATTTTTCCTGCTTAAGTTTATGTGTAAACTTGTCTTTATGTTACAACATGAAAATGCCCTTTCGAAGATCTTTGGCATCATTAAACATGACATAGTCCAAACTTGAAGAAGAGCAATATATTTAACAATAGTCTAAAGATTGTGTGATGGGCAACATAAGTATGAAGAAAATACACTACAAAATTTATTTATTAAATTATTTTTTTAAAATTTCAGAATATTATGGGGGTACAAACGCTTTGGTTACATAAATTGCACTGCCCGAGGCAGAGTTCCAAGCGTGCCCATCCCCAGACAGCGCATACCACACCCGTTAGGTGTGAATATATTCATCCCTTCCGCCCCCTTCCACCTGCCCAACACCCGATGAATGTTACTTCCATATGTGCGCATTAAGTGTTGATCAATTAGTACCAATTTAATGGTGAATACATGTGGTGCTCGTTTTTCCATTCTTGTGATACTTCACTTACAAGAATGGGCTCCAGCTCCATCCAGGATAGTACAAGAGGTATTAGTTCACCATTTTTTTTCTTTTTTTGGCTGAGTAGTACTGCATGGTATACATGTACCAGATTTTATTAATCCACTCATGTCTTGATGGGCACTTGGGTTGTTTCCATATCTTTGCAATTGTGAATTGTGCTGCTATGAACATTCGAGTGCAGATGTCTTTTTTATAGAATGTCTTTTGTTCTTTTGGGTAAATACCCACTAGTGGGATTGCTGGATCAAATGGTAGTTCTACTTGTAGCTCTGTGAGGTATCTCCATAATACTTTCCATAGAGGTTGTACTAGTTTGCAGCCCCACCAGCGCTGTATGATTGTTCCTATCTCTCTGTATCCATGCCCACATTTGTTGTTTGGGGACTTTTTTTTTTTTTTTTTGAGACACAGTCTCACTCTCTTGCCTGGGCTAGAGTGCCGTGGCATTGGCCTAGCTCACAGCAACCTCAAACTCCTGGGCTCAAGCGATCCTCCTGCCTTAGCCTCCCAGGTAGCTGGGACTACAGGCACGCACCACCGTGCCTGCCTAATTTTTTCCATTTTTAGTTGTTTGGCTAATTTCTTTCTATTTATAGTAGAGACAGGGTCTCACTCTTGCCCAGGCTGGTCTCGAACTCCTGAGCTCAAGCAATCCTCCTGCCTTGGCCTCCCAGAGTGCTAGGATTATAGGCGTGAGCCACTGTGCCTGGCCTGTTTTGGGACTTTTTGATAAAAGCCATTCTCACTTGAGTTAAATGATATGTCACTGTGGTTTTGATTTGCATTCCCTTGATGATTAGAGATGTTGAGTATTTTTTCATATGTTTGTTGGCCATTAGTCTGTCTTCTTTTGAAAATTTTCTGGTCATACCCTTTCCTCACTTTGGGGTTGTTTGATTTTTTTCTTGCTGATTTTCTTGAGTTCTATATAGATTCTAATTATCAGCCCTTTATCAGATGTGAGAACCCAGATACAAAACCATCCTCATATTGCCATCTGATCTTTGACAAAGCAGACAAAAACATAAAGTGAGGAAAAGAAGCCCTACTCAACAGATGGTGTTGGGAAAATTGGATAGCCACATGCAAAAGACTAAAACAGGATCTGCACCTCTCATCTCTCACAAAAATCAACTCACGATGGATAGCAGACTTAAATCTAAGACATGAAACCTTATGAATTCTAGAAAAAAAGGTTGGAAAAACTCTTTTAGACATTGGCCCAGGCAAAGAATTTATGAAGAAGACCCCAAAAGCAATCACGGGAACAACAAAAATAAATGAATGGGACCTGACCAAATTAAAAAGCTTCTGCAGAGTGAAGGAAACTGTCATTAGAGCAAAAAGACAACCTACAGAATGGGAGAAAATATTTGCACAGTACGAAATTTAACATGCTATTTTCAAAAGTTTAAGGAGCTACAATAAAACTTTGGGAAGAACTTATATAACTTGTCCATCTTATAAATCTAAGAATGATCATTGGGATGTTATAATTTACAAAAAGAAATCAAAATCAGCCAGGTCATTTTTCTTTTATGGGGTAAAAAAATGCCTATCCTAGTAGCAACCAAAAACTGCTTTTCCTGAAAATTTATATTCCATAAAATTTCTAAAAAATCAGTTAAATTTTTTAAATAGTTGAAGAAAGTACTCAAATATTAATCATGCAGATGATTCCCCATCTACATGGAGATAGTGCATTCAACTTGAAGTGTATACTTTCATTTTCTGTGTACATTATCAGTACAATTTGCACTATGTGCTAATTTTCCATCCAGATGTTCAGAAAACATGCAAATAGCCAAATTTTATAAATCTTAACCTAAACTTCTTTCTCATCTAAAAAAGTGTGTCAAATCCACAAATCTAGTGACTGAAATAAAGCAGCAGGAGTCCTACTTTGGAATTTAGATTTTGCCCTAGACTAAGGTTCAGGGCTACTCTCAATCGTGGGAGTACTTTATACTGGATAACTCAAGTTAAAAATGGACATGTAACTAACGACTATCTACTGTATTTAGTGGCCAATAAGAATGTTCCCAGATGCTCTTGAGTTAGATGTCCCAGGAAAGCTTTGGGCTAATAGCATAGCAGTGAAATGTTACCTTAAATCAAGTTTTAGTAAAATCATAATGAGGACTATATCCTTACTTGAAGATTTAAGAAGGGGCCCAGCTGGCCTAGTAATATGCTACTCTAAGTCCATTATTAAAGTTTTCTCTGACAGCAAATAAGGCAATTGAAAAATCAGTACATCTGGGTCAATTTGAGATTTCCTGAAAGAGTTGCAAAATACATTGGATCCTAACAGCAAAAGTGTCCCTAAGGAGGGCCTTGTTTGGTTTAGGTTTTATTTGTCTGTGTACAGGGCTGTTTTTGTTCCAGTCTTATGAGAACATTGTACTTACAGGGATTTATTTTGAATCCAAGAAATTAAGACTTGTTTGTCCTTCTAGTTCAATCCATAAAGACTGTCCCTTTGGTGGCCTAACAATACAGGCCAGTGAGGCACATTTCTGGTCAGTTGGCAGCTCTTTCTGAGAAACTCAAACACTGGCCTCAGATGACCTAACTTGACTGTTCTCTAGGCCTTTTTCAATTGGCAAATAACTCTAAAATTAAGCTCTGTAAGAAACAAATCCTAATGCCTACTCTTGAGCAAGCAAAAGAAAGCGGGAGGAAAAAACCGACCAGTTAGATGATATGACATAGGCAGATTTTAATAAAACCTTCTTAAATAGGGTTCTTTTTAATACCAAATACGAGAGGTGGCCCAACTGTGAAAAATTTTCACTATGATAGGAATTTCTTTTCTGTTTTTTAAAAACTGTTAAAAATTCCATTTCCTAATCCGTGCTCTTCTTAAGCATCTACAATGATAGTTAAATGATATTTACGCTAAACAAATATCCCATTATTAATTTGCTGCTTTAAAAGAAAAGACAACATTTATGTTTATATTAGGTGTGTCATATGATATTTTATTTACTTTTGGCTTTTGATAGCATTTTATTTTGCATAGGTAAACACTAAGCATTTGTACAAGTAGCTGTAACAAAAATAAATTTATGCTGTGAAAAGTTAAAAGACGACAACACAAAGACAGTCTGGCAGAAGCAGTTTTATTGATATGAGATAATGTTTGAAGGGCCAAAAAGAGAAGAAAGCAGTTATGTTCTTGAATTGTGAATGCTGCAAGCTATCCCATCGAACATTCTTTAACTGAGCATATCACATTCCTTTCTAGGGGGAAACCCCTCCTTCCTTTCCTTGAGAATAGCATAAAGAAGAATCAGTGCTTACTGCACTTTGAAGGCTTTTGTGAAAATTCTTCTGCATTCCGGTAAAGTTGACTATGGTGCCATAAAAAGAGAATGGCACTCAGTGGGTAACACTGGTACTGGAGACAAGCTGATTCATTATTCTTGGTATTCCAGAGTAAATTCCAAACCCCGTTTTAAGAAGTAATTCATCTGAACAAATATGGGAACAGGAGGGATTTTTGTAGTCAGTAATACTTTCAGTGAAGTCACACATTCCTTTCACAAAGATGTATAACATAGGAGCTAATTTGGGAGCCAGAAAGAGTATTTGTGTGGAGACAGAACTAAGGCAGAATTCCCTACTATTGGACAGACTTGTTCTGAGAATTTGGTTTTTCATATTATAAAATTAGCTACCATAAAACATCAATACTAGATGAATGGATAAACAAAATGTGGTATATGCATACAATGGAATATTATTCAGGCTTAAAAGAAAGGAAATTCTGACCCATGCTGCAACAGGATGAACCTTGAAGGCATTATGCTAAGTAAAATAAGCCAGACACAAAAGGACAAATACTATATGATCCCACTTGTATGGGGTACCTAGAGTAGTCAAATTCACAGAGACAGAAAGTAGAATGGTGGTTTCTAGGGGCTAAGGAGAGAGGGGATTGGGGAGTTAGTATTTAAGGGGTACAGAGATTCAGTTGTGGAAGATGAAAGACTTCTGGAGGTGGATGGTGGTGATGCTTGCACAATAATGTGAATGCATTCAATGCCACTGAACCGTATATTTTAAAATGGTAAATTTTATGTATATTTTATTATAATAAAGACCAAAATATTATGTTAAAAATTTGCCAAAAAGCTGTGCACTTTTGGAAATAGCAAATATGTATTTGAATACAGAAGGAATGAACTAAAACAAGTTGCTCTGAGGTGTTTTCCTTATTGAAAAATACATCCAATTATGTAATTCACAACATTTTTCAAACGATAAACACAATTTGGACTTCTTCCATAAGGCACAACTACATGTTGGTTAATAAAACAGTTCTTAGGAGAAAAAAACAAATTTAGTATTTTTGAGTCAGTAGAGTTAATAGTAAATTCTTAGCCCCAAAGCTAAATTTTAATTGCGTGTAATGGCCCTGTGAAATCTAATGGGTTGATCCTCTTCGTGGGCTTTGGGCACTGCAGAGAGCAGCCAGCTTAGCTTTGCTGTATTGGTGTTAGGACACACGGACAAGGCCAGGAGACACTGCAACTGCTGCTGTAGTGGGAGCAATGAATTGTAAATGACATTATGTGATCCACAGTACACTGGAACCTACAGCACACCAAAGGAAAGTCGAACAATGCTTTATATTAATACAAAAAGTGTACAATAGTTTTTTTTTTTAAAAAGGGAAACATATTACTTCCTCTTATTTTGTCTACTTTTTAAAGCTTTGCTGAAGTATCATTTATAAACCATATAATTAACTTGTTATAAGTGTATAGTTTGATGATTTTTAGTGAATTTATACAGTTGTACAACCACCATCTCAATCTTGTTTCAGAACATTTTCTTAACCCCCACAAATTGCCATGTGTCAATCTAAGAACTCTTTCCCTAACTCAAGGTAATAGACTATCCCTTTCCTATGTAATTGCCTTGGCAACCTTGTTGAAAATAAATTGACCATAAATGTGAGAGTTTATTTCTGGACTCTATTCTGTTCCATTGATCCATGTCTATCCTTATACCAATGCCGTACTATTTGGATTACTGTAGCTTTATATTAACTTTTTATTTATTTATTTTTTGAGACAGGGTCTTGCTCTATCACCCAGGATAGAGTGCAGTGGTGTCATCATAGCTCACTGCAACCTTAAACTCCTGGGCTCAAGCGATCCTCCTGTCTCAGCCTCCTGAGGAATTGGGACTACAGGAACACACCACCATGCCCGGCTAATTTTTCTATTTTTTGTAGAGATGGGGTTTTGCTCTTGCTCAGGCTGGTCTTGAACTCCTAGCCTCAAGCAATCCTCATGCCTCAGCCTCCCAAAGTGCTAGGATTACAGGCATGAGCCACTGCCCGGCCGCCTATATTAAGTTTTGAAGTCAGTCATCCAACTTTATTCTTTTACAAAATTGTTTTGGCATTTCCATATAAATTTTAGGATCACCTTGTCAACTTCTAGAAAGAAATCCTGCTGGGATATTGATAAGGATTGCATTGAATCTATAGATAAATATGGATAATATTGCCATCTTAACAATATTGAGTTCTTTAATCCATTAATATATCTCTCTTCATTTATTTAAATTAATCTTTCTTTCAGTAGCATTTTGTAGTTTCCAGTGTACAAGTCCTATACTTTTGTTCAATTTACCCCGGAGTACTTTATTTTTTTATGATATTGTGAATATTTCTTTAATTCTATTTTCAGATTATTTGTTGCTCATATATAGAAATACAGGTAATTTGTGTATATTGATCTTGTATCCTGCGACCTTGCTAAACTTGCCTATTAGTTCTAGTAGATATTTTGTAGATTTCTTAGGATTTACTACATTCAAGATAACATCTCTGGGAGAGGATGACTTTACTTCTTCCTTTTTAATCTTCATGCCTTAAATTCATTTTGTTGTCTTAATTGCACTGGCCAGAGCCTCCAATACAATGTCAAATATTAATAGAAGTGGTGAGAATGGACAATCCTTGTATTAGTTTTCTATTGCTGCTTAACAAAGGACCTTATGCTTAGTGGCTTTTTTTTTTTTTGCTAAGCTTATTGATATTTACATTAAGAAAGAAGAAAAACTACTTTGAAAATATTCACCACATATGATACTTTTAGTGCTCAGGTATTTTGTTTCATATAGTACTTTCCCATTGATACTAACACTTCAATACACTGATGGAAAGAGACATGGGGTTGGGTGTGGTGGCTCACGCTGTAATCCTAGCAGTCTGGGAGGCCGAGGTGGGAGGATTGCTCAAGGTCAGGAGTTCGAGACCAGCCTGAGCAAGAGCGAGACCCCGTATCTACTAAAAATAGAAAGAAATTATCTGGACAACTAAAAATATATACAGAAAAAATTAGCTGGGCATGGTGGCGCATGCCTGTAGTCCCAGCTACTCAGGAAGGATTGCTTAAGCCCAGGAATTTGAGGTTGCTGTGAGCTAGGCTGATGCCACGACATTCTAGCCCGGGCAACAGAGTGAGACTCTGTCTCAAAAAAAAAAAAAAAAAAAAAGAGAGAGAGACATGGGAGTTTTTGCCCATCTAGTTAGAAACAGTGGAATGAGAGATCCTCAAACCAAAAGTGAGCAGCAGTACACTTTAATCTACAGCCCCAGGAGGTAAGTAGCACAAAGACCACCACCATTAGGCAGGGGCCCACTACCCAGCTGGTTTCATATTTGCCAAAGCTGACTCTTAAGACTGGGTGGACCCTGAGAAGTTACCAGTAGCTTATCTCTGAAGGTCCTCAGATAAGCCTTATTATTCTAGACCAGTGGCCCCCAACCTTTTTGACACCAGGACCGGTTTCATGGAAGACAATTTTTCCATGGAAGGGAGGGGCGGAGCTCAGGTAGTAATGCAAGCGATGGGATGATGCAAGCAATGGGGAGAGGCTGTAAAGCTCCCTCCCTTCTTTGCTCACCTCCTGCTGTACGGCCTAGGTCCTAACAGGTCAACCAGCACTGTTTGGTCCTGGGGGTTGGGGACCACAGTTCTAGACATTTAAATGCAAACTGACTAGACTACAAATTCATGGGAAACTTAGCTTTGGTATTTCCTGACTGGCAATCTCTTTGAACATTCTCACTTAACATTGTTTTTAACTTACTTCTCAAAGCCCAAAATATTATCAGAGCTCAAAAACATTATCACCAGATTATTGTAGAAGTGCCATTTTTTCCCTTTAGGAAACTTCTGGGTTCTAAAAATATGCTCTTCTAAATATGACTACTAATTTAATGTCATCTCAAAAAAGCAAAACGGTAAATCAAGAGTTGCACTTTTCCAGTGCTAACTCCAAGCCAGATGGAAAAACTCTAACTCCCCTTAAATAATAAAAAATTATAATAAAGATGTCAGCCATACAAAATATGGAGGATTCTAAGCACCAATTTATTTCTAATGCAATATTTTAAAGTATTACTAAATCTATTATAAAAGTCTACTTAAAATTAGTATCATAAAGACTTCAAAATTAAGTTGCTACTGCAGTCTATTTTTAATTAATAAACTGCTTTATTAATCTAATCACTGATTATATTTTTAGAAAACATAATTTGAAGACTTCCCACAAAAATAATCTTAATTAGGTGGGGCATCACATTTACTATGGAAACAGCAGTATGTAACAAACGCTAACAGCTGTTCAGAGGTGTGATAGATGGTGAGTGAATGTTTAAAAGTTAGTTGTCAAAGTTTGGCAGAGAGAGACAAATGTGTCATTTAACAATGTTCTGAAACACTGTCGACTTACAAACTAAACATTTATTCTGTAATAGGAAAATTCCTACAAAAAAATTGAGAAGACTGAGAACTATTACCAACTAATATTTGTGAGATGCTTTTTATGTGAAAAACCTTTTGGTTTTCAGTTCATCAAAAACTCCTCCATCCACTGACCATCCAACGTATCACATATAAATTCCAACCCATAACTAATTCATACCTGAAGAATTAATTCAGGGTTAAATCAGTTTTCCGTGCTGTACTGGGTTGAATAGAGCCCCCTCCACCCCCCCACCCCAAATTCATGTCTACTCAGAACCTCGGAATGTGACCTTATTTGGAAACAGGTGTCTTTGCAGATGTAATTAATTAAGACAAGGGCATATGGGATTAGGGTGGGTCCCAGGGTGGAACTGGTTAGACAGCAAATATTTAGAGATTTCTAGATCCGTTTCTAACTACAGCTGAAACTGAATGTGTTTTACTAGAATTCAGACAGCATTTCTTCCTCAGAAGAACCAAAGTAGTTCCCCATTTTAATGTAAATTCTTTCAACCTGGCAGTAACTTTGTTTCCTCCAAACAAATTCTATAATAATGACGCTTCTTTGAATTTTGAGCTTGTTATTATTTTAAAGGCATGACTAGAAAAAGTAAAGTCCTACATGCTCTTTAGTCATCCTTAGGAACTTAATCCTGTTTCTTTTTGTCAGCTTTAAAATTATGGCTTCAAACTTAGCAATTAAGGGTGTTATTGAATTAACAAGTGTAACATAAATATAACAAAGATATTTTATAAAATGGCTCAGTGGGATTAAGTAACCTTAATTAATCCATGGTCCACAAAACTATACCACTTGGTGTCATTACCTAGAATCCTTAAAAAGGAATCCATTTTGATTCTGCAAAATAAAAAAATCCAAAATCAACCATGGTATATAGAACATTAGAAGGAAGAAAAATGAATGGGTAAAGTTTTAAAAGCTTCTTCTTCTTTAAAATTTTATTTCATTTTAACTTTTTCATTTCAAAATATTAAGGGGATACAAACGTTTTTGTTACATGGATACCTTGTATAATGCTTAAGTTGGGGCTTTTAGTGTGCCCATCATCCAAACAGTGTTCATTACACCCACTAGGTAAGTTTTTACCCCTCACCCCTCCCAAACGTCTACATTTATCTCTTTGAGGAATCTTCATACTGTTTTCCATAGAGGACGTACTAATTTGCAGTTCCACCAACAGTGTATAAGTGTTCCTTTCTCTCTGCATCCACACTAGCATCTACTGTTTTTGGACTTTTTAATAAATGGCCATTCTGACAGGGGTAAGGTGGTATCTCATTGTGGTTTTAATTTGCATTTCCCTGATAATTAGTGATGCTGAGCATTTTTTCACATGTTTCTTGGCCATTTGTCTATCTTCTTTTGAAAAACTTCTGTTCATGTCTTTTGCCCACTTTTTAATGGGGTTGTTCATTATTTTCTTGCTGGTTTGTTTGAGTTCTTTGTATTCTGGATATTAGCCCTTTGTCAGATATATAGTTTGTGAATATTTTCTCTCATTCTGTAGGTTGTCCATTTACTTTGTTGATTATTTCCTTTGCTGTGTAGAAGCTTTTTAATTTAATTAAGCCCCATTTATTTACTTTTGTTGTTGCTGTATTTGCCTTTGGGTCTTAGTCATAAATTCTTTGCCAGGCCAATGTCTAGAAGAGTTTTTCCTATGTTTTCTTCTAGAATTTTTGTGGTTTCATGCCTTACCTTTATGTCTTTTATCCATTGTGCATTACTTTTTGTACATGGCAAGAGATAAGGGTCTTGTTTCATTCTTCTGCATGTGGCTATCCAGTTTTCCCAGCACCATTTATTGAATAGGGCTTCCTTTCCCCAGTATATGCTGTTGTCTGCTTCATTGAAGATCAGTTGGTTGTAGGTAGATGGTTTTATTTCTGAGTTCTCTATTCTGTTCCATTGGTCTATGTTTCTACTTTTATACCAGTACCATACTGTTTTGGTTACTACAGCCTTGTAGTATAATTAGAAGTTTGGTAATGTAATGTCTCCAGATTTGTTCTTTTTGCTTAAGACTGTAAAAGCTTCTTAAGAATTGGTCATAGCCATGTTCCTTTTTTATGCATAAGTATTCAAATTTTTTTTAAATGATTAAATTTCTCTATATAGCTGTCACTTGGATTCTTTATTGACTATATTATTAGTAGTTTGTCTATATTAAATTTTGACTTTATTGACTACATTAATGTAGTTTTTTAGCTGTGAAATGAGCTTAATAAGTCTTATTTATGGGATGTAGAGTATGAGGGCACATTCTAGTGATGGTTTATGTCATGATGTCACGATGATTAAGCTTTCATTACGAAATGGCTCAGTTTGGAGATTCAGAACCACATGCATTCAAACATTGCACAGGGCTTGGCCTCATAGTTATTTCAGGAGAGTTCTGGGGTTCATCTGTAGTACCTGCCTCCAAAAAATCAGAGATACTATATCTTTTTAATGGGCATGTCCATGTTCAATCCAACAGTTCCTCTTCAAATTGAGCTGCATTGACAGGGCTGATGCTGATAACACAGGCACTTCTTTAGGTTTATAATGTAAAAGAATGCAAAGGAAATTTATGTATGTTTTTCCTCACTAAAATCTATGAATCTCTTCTGATATTGTGACATTTCTACCAAACAGTGAAGCAGTTATTCCAAATGAATGTTTCCAGTGAGGTCTGAGAAATTTGGCATCGGGGAGTAAGTGGCAGCCTGGCTCAGTATGAAAGTCCAGTTTGTGTCTGAATAGCTTCTCCTCTGTGTACAAAGCAGCAATGTTCTTGCATCTCCCCTGTAGCCTCAAGCCTAGTGTGCTCAGATACCTTGTTACATTGGTGAGTAAAATACAACTTTGAAAACCAATTTGGGTTTCTCTAAGCCTTTAAATTACAAAAAGTCCTTGATCTGAAGAAGTTCAGTAAATCTACTCGGCAACGACCTAACCACTGACAACACTGAAATCAACAAAATCTCCACACACTGCTGCAGCTTCTTCCAAATACCTCACTAGTTCTAGTAAAGGGAATGACTTCTGCGGGAAATTCACAATTACATATGAAGCAATGACAGTGAACGATAGACATTTAAATAGCGAACAATTAGATGTCAGGTTCTAATTCAAATAACACATAACAATAATAATAATCATGACAAGGATGAAGAAGATCATGATAATGGAATGTTACAAGCTATCCACAAAATAGAACAAATTTCAAGGGCTTTTTGGTGCCCAAGGAAAGTAACAGTTATTTGAAATAAACATAATCTGAAATGTCCTCAAATTACTTACGATGTTACACTAAAGAGAAGACCCAATTCTTTATCTTCCTGAGCACATTTCTAAACTATACTTCGTAGCTCTCTTGCATCTAGGTAGGCATGTGATTAGTACTTGCTAAGGAATGTGGGCAAAAGTGATATAGCCCATTTCCAACGTTGACTCTGTCAAGATTCTCTATGTTCTCTCTTCTTTCACCTGCTGGCTGGGTGCAAAGGATGCAGTGGAAGATTCTAAGACTCTGGGAGACAGCAGAGCCACACAGTGGAAGAAGCCTGGGTCCCTGAATGACTGTGTGGCTGAGATCTCCCTTACCTACCTGCGTTGGACTGTCAGGTGAGCAAGAAATAAACTTTTATTCTGTTAAGCCACTCGAATTTTAGGATCACCTGTTACAGAGTTAGTTGGCCCTGATTAATATGTACACTATATAAAAAAGCCAAACTTACTACAAAAATCTGATGATTAATTTGATTCAACCAAATTTAGTGAAAGAGGCAACTGTTAGATACCTACAACTGCATTTAGTATGAAGCTGCAACATAATGCAAAAAACACTCCTAGCTTAGCTTTTCCCAAGCTGGTCCTTCTCAAAAACAGATCATGACAGGATTGTGAATAAAAGTTCTGTGCCCAAATTAGTTTGAGAAATGCTATTAAACAAAGTTAAACAGTTTTCTTTGTTTTAGGTCATCTCAGAGCTGTCGATATACTAATGCTCATTGTGAATCTATATAAAGAAACTAAAGAATGTAGCATTTCCAAATTCGTTTAGTTAATAAATAATTTAGCCAATAAATTTAAGATCCACGTCTCCTTCCCACCATGGCAACAGCCATTGCTACCTCCCAGGGCAATGTTCTGTAGAATATATTCTGGGAAATTTTGTTTTAGTTTCATTTATATCATATGGTGAATTACTCAGCACCAAACAGTTCTAGGTATCCCAAAGCAAATATTGTTCTCTTATTAAGGGAAGGTTTTTCTTGTAAAAAAGATTAACATATACTAATACCATCAGAACCACTCAAGAGTTTTCACTGCTGAAGTGAACCAAGTTCTCTAAGAAAAAATGTATTTTACCTAAAATGTGAATGAAATGAAGGCAGACGTGAATGGTCAGCTTCTGTTTTTTTCTTTGTAACCCAATCTGCTGTCCGTGGAGCCTATCTTATTTAATGTTGGAATATACTTTTATGCTTTAAGGCAAAGACACTGAGTCTATGAAACTGAGCAGTGTTAAATGTGAAATGTGTGTGGGAATACAGCCCATTGCACAGTATCTCATTTGTTTTTTTCTCTCCTATACTCATGCTTAAGGCATAATGTTTTAAAACAATGTTTAAAGCTATCAAAAGTAATCCCAGCTAACCTCAATGGATTTTTCTAACAGAAATAAAGATACTCCAGTAAATTAGGGCTGTGCTCTACTTTTAAAAAAAAAAAAACTCACATACTGCTTGCACGCATTACATACATAAATTATAATATAAATAAATTTTTTCTGCTGCGGCTTGCTAGGCTATATCACATTTGTATTATATGTATACACTTTATTTCAATCATGAATCTATGATGGATGATTTTCCACATTTCTCAAAGACTTCAGGCAACTGAAAAAGGATTGTTATGATGGATATCTGGGAATTCAAGTCAAGTAAAAAGATATGCTAAATGTTCAATTTACAAAAAAACTAGAATAATAAAAGATAGACTTACATCGAGTAGTGTATGAAGATGCTGATCCTGGAAAACACTGTGTAGAAAATCTAGGTCCTTTTCACTGCAGTCTGTAAGTGCGTGAATCTCTTCCAGGCTGTCCAGCACTTGGGAGACTGCTCCTAAGGGGGACAAACAAAAAAGAAACAGCCAGTACAGAAAGTCAATGTCAAACTAAACTTTGTAACCTAAATCTTACACTTAAGAACAATGAACATCAGAACATCAAAGGCTAATGTCTTTACTGAAGGACAGACTTAAATGAGTTTCATATCGTTTAAGGACAGAGTATTTTCAGTGAGTTTATGTTCTTTCTTAACAATGTACTTGTGTGCTCTTCATTTTTCAAAGTAAACTGAAGCTTATATCTTATTTGAATTAAGGAAATTCATCAACTATAAGTGAACTATTAGAAGATCTGGGTGCAGCAAGTTTTACGTCAGGAAGAGAGTATGGGTTTCATGACCCCGAGATGTTTTGAAATATTATAGAAACAAGGGTGGCCTTTTACCCAGGTGTATTCCATCAAGAACTGGAGGTAAAGCCAGCTGTAGATATGAAGGACGAACCTTTAACTGGGAGCTCCTGCTGCTTAAAATAGGCTTCTTAGGATTTTTAAGGCTCAAACTTCAGTTAACAAAAATCCCAGTCCATTCCTTTTTCTTTTCTTTACATACAAAGTCAAGAGAACCACAGTCATTCTCATTCTGTTAGGCCCTTCTTGTTCAAAAGACAAAGACAAAGACAAAGGGTAGGTATACTGACTGAAACTTCCAAATACCACATTAAATTTCAATATAAATAATTTTTGTAGGGCAAAGCAAATGGAAGTGCCATCACTTTCTTTAAATTTCCTCTTACAACCAGGAACCCAGGCAAGTGTCAGCAGGGAAAGATATGTATTGAGGAGTAACAAAATCATTTATACAGACTTAAAGAAATGGTCAGCCTATTTTTACTCTGCAAACAATATGCACATATACACTCCACAGAAAAAGAACCCTGAGAGGCCAGGCTTCAGAACATTAGTATATACCAGAGAAACTTTTAAGAACAAATGCCTCATTGCACATTTAAGTCTTTGGATCAGTGGTTCTCAACCAGGGGCGACTTTACTCCCTGGGGTACATTTCTTAATGTCTGGAGATATTTTTGGTTGTCACAACTGTAGGGGGAGGGCAGCTATTGGCATCTAGTGGGTAGAGGCCAGAGATGTTGCTAAATATCCTACGGGACAGCCCCCACAGCAAAGAATTTTCTGGCACAAATATCAGTAGTGCTGAGGTTGAGAAACCTTATTTTTGATAAAGATAAAGATCTTTCTGTCTGGAACTCTATGCTGTTTCTAATTCTTCTTGTCTTAGACCTCATCCATTCTCATGCACTTATTGGCAAGAATGTAAATCAGTACCACTTTTCCAGAAAGCAATCTGATAACATATCAAAGAGCCTTAAAAATGCTCCTGCATTTTAATTTAGTAATTCCATTTACAAAAGCCTACCTTAAGGAAAAAACAGAAGATTTGTGTATAAGGATATTTAGCATACAAAATGGAAAATAAATCTAAAAGGATGATTACATACATCCTAGGACATCCATACAATGGAATATGTAGCCAAATGAAAATTGTTTTTGAAGAAGGTTAAAGACATAGGGAAATCTTCATGATATAGAATTCAAGAAAGTGGCTCACGCCTGTAATCCTAGCACTCTGGGAGGCCGAGGCGGGCGGATCATTCTGAGCTCAGGAGTTCGAGACCAGCCTGAGCAAGAGCGAGACCCCGTCTCTACCAAAAATAGAAAGAAATTAATTGGACAGCTAAAAATATATATAGAAAAAATTAGCC